>JAJOZX010012538.1:0-103754 GCA_023014485.1 Bathynomus jamesi
TGGTCTTTAAAACCTCCTTTTAAGTCAATTGAGACGATAGAAGATAATATTTCTTTGTATAGAACGTCGCGGGAATTCTTTGTTTTCGTGAGTATACGATAAAACTCCTTTTCCTCGGCCGTTTAACTGGTTAGATGAAACAAGCTAAAATGTTCTTAAATAAAGGCCCGAATCCCCATGAACGCATCAACATTTTGTTCATTTTTGTAAAGACGGTGAAAAAAGACTAAAAGAAAAGCGAAGGATTATGTGGATTAAGGGTCTTTCTTTAATGGCTGTAAAGAAAGGCGGATCTATAGAGAATTATTTTTTTATTCTTTGTGTATCTACTTGGACGTCTTCATTCTCTCTCTCTCTCTCTCAATGGAATAAACAGGGTAGGACGACAGACTTATTCTCACTTAATACAAGAAATCATGTTTAAACTGGAACTAAAGATATTTAGGACTTCTGTCCGCGAAATTCTTCTCCTATAAAAATAGTTAATATCTGGACCAACTTCCCTCAGAGGTTGTTGAAGCCAAAGTGTAAATGTGTTTAAAAATAGGCTGGGACAAAATATTGAATGCTCTCATGGTTTAAGACTAAAATATAACGTAACTGCAGGAATTCGCGCTGCGCGGTTTCTATGTGTGCATGCGTAATGAAGAGCTATCTCATATATTCTCCACTTTCCTGTAAAATTTCCTCGGCTACTTTTCCAGGGTCAAAGTTTTTCTTCAAAACCTTTTCCGTACCTGCCTCTGGCAGGCAGGGAGGGAGCGGAGGGTGGGGAGAGAGCCTTATACTTTTCTGTCCAGTTTTCTACTGCTGCTCGAAGAGTTGAAAGAAAAATAATAACAGGAATTTCCCAGAGTGAACCGGAAGGTCTTTGAGACTTCCTCTTGTCCTTCTCTCTCTCTCTCTCTCTCTCTCTCTCTCTCTGTCTCTCTCTTCTCCTACTCTCACCCACTCATCCTTCAGTAAAAGTGAACCCAGTAACCTGCAATGAACTTATCGAAATTTCAAATCTCCTCCAACAGAGAGAGAGAGAGAGAGAGAGAGAGAGAGAGAGAGAATATTTGCAAAGGAAGAAACAAATAAAAAAAAAATCATAAAACGTTTTTCTTTTTGAAAAGAGAATTCGAATGTTGAAATGGAGTCTCTGTTTATACAAAGAGAGTTGTTTAGTTCGAATAAAACTCTTTTGCGTGGAATTTTTCCTCACATTTCAATGAGAAACTCGAAGAAGAGTTCTTCTCTTCCAGATTACGCCCACATTTGCCCACATGCGCCCATATTGCGTTACGCCCTCCGGGTTCCTTAGAATAGAAAGGAAGTGGGTGACGATGGTTTAGGTCAGGGATACGATTCATACGTCATCTCTCTCTCTCTCCTCTCTCTCTCTCTCTCTCTCTCTCTCTCTCTCAGTTGGAATAATTACAGAGTTAATATAACTTCTGCAGCGAGAATTCCTGATAGAGTTCCAATGTCAATGTCAAAAGTTCATTTCGATTAAAAGAGAAGTCTTCCTCCTCCTCCCCCCCCTCCTTTCCTTATCCCCTTCACAATAATTCTCCCTCCCCTCATCCAACAACTCCCTAATCTACCCCCCTACCTTTTTCTGAAAATTGTCCCCCCGCGTTTAGCCCAAAGGAACCTCATGAAATTAAAAAAAAAAAAAATAGAAGTCTTGAGAAATTTATTTGTCATGTAACAGTTGCATTAATTTAATTCCTGTCGAGGTTCTAAACTTTGTGGAATAATTTCGTTCACCTTTTGCGTTGTCGAGTACGTGAACTATTTTCATGGTAAAGGTAACCATGAAAATCATAGGTTTTAATTACTGTTAAATTAACCGAGCCAATTAATAGTTAATTTAACCATTTAGTGATATAGCGTGCGTGTACCCCCTTTCTTTGTTGTTTCCTTTCATGGTGAATCAAGTTGTTGTTGTTTTTCGGTTAAAATGGTTGTTTAATAAATATTTTCCGATGCGTTATCAAATAATTTACGAATTGTTTCAACCAATTATTATTTTTTTTGTACGTGTGCATACATGCGATATTCTCTTTCTCATATTATATACTGTGTGTATATATATATTAAGTATTTTATGGGACACTGTATCCAATTTGAAGATTAAAAAACAAATAAACCACGTAAGGCGTTATTGCTTATAAACGCAAAAGCGAATAATTCCCGCCGTGACACGTGACACCATGACACCATGTCCGCCTTAAATAACTAAATAATAAATATTATTATTATTATTATAAAATAGTTAAACTTTAAAAAATTTATATCATATAATTGCGATCTTTTACGAAATTAAAATTTGTTTAACAAAACAAAGAAAAAAATTTCCTTTGTTTTTTGCTGTTCAATTTCTTTATTCTTCGGAATTTAGATTTTCTTTGTCTTGACCATGTTTTGTTTGGGGATGACAGATCCACAACTTATACTTCCACCTCTCCAGGCACGATATATATATATATATATATATATATATATATATATATATATAGAGTGTGTGTGTGTGCATTTATAGCTTAAGTGAAAATATGAAAAGTTCAACATCTTTCTACATGGAGCACCATAGTGTGTGTGTGTGTGTGTTGTGTGTGTGTGTGTGTGTGTGTGTGTGTGTGTGTGTGTATGTTTATATTCCGGCTGAAATTTCGTTGCTAAGGGACGTTGCAAATTGTTGCAAACTTGGAACACTATCTTTTCCCCTATGATTTAATCGACAGGACATTTATTATTAATAAATAAAAGTAATTTATTAAACTCATCACGTTTCGGTCCTCGACTTTGATGCCTCATCAATTCATCAGTTGTGAAGGGTGAAATAGCAGCTGCAATTTAATAATTTACATTTCAGTTCTTGGTTCTTGTTTATATTTATTCGTACGTGACTCTACTTTAATATATGAGAGAGAGAGAGAGAGAGAGAGAGAGAGAGAGAGAGAGAGAGAGAGAGAGAGAGAGAGAGAGAGAGAGAGAGATTTCTTCTACATGTTATTCCCTCCATAATAACGAGTAAGTAAGGTTTAATATTTTAATTCCTGTCGACGTAAATATGTCTCACCTCAGACCAAGGGTCGATCGAACATGCGTCCATCGTTCGTCGGAAATGCCATCAAGTGCCATCTAGTGCCATCAATTCTAAACCTGAAAAGTAGAAAAACAAATTGCTCATTGCATGCATAATCTTGTTTATTTATATATATATAATATATATGATAAAAAAACACGAAGGAAAGGAAACACAGAATGGTGCTCAAGCGCTTTCGTCTAATGACATCCTCAGGAACACTAAAGTAAATAAAGAGTTCGAGGCTATATATAGGTCACAAAAAAAAAATATATATATATATATATATAATATATAATGGAGAATTACATAAGTACGACCTGCCACTACCTGCACATTTCGTTTTGGAACTCATTAAACTTTGCATTAAAGACTGTAAATTCACTTTCAATAGCGAGTATTATCAACAGGTTTTTGGGATGGCCATGGGCAACCTCTTGTCGCCCCTCCTCTCCAATATTTATATGGAGTTTTTCGAAATTACTTACATTCCGAGAATCCTGGGGGTTGGGTTGGCATCCCATGGTTGCGGTACGTCGACGATATTTTGTGTATCTGGCCTATGAATCGTGACCTGGATGACTTCCTCCTTCAGTTAAATGATCAAGTCCCTCCATTAAGTTTACTTTAGAAGTGGAACAAGACAACTCAATCCCGTTTTGAGATGTGCGTGTACATCGGGAAAGCCCATGTTTTAAGTGTAGTATCTATCGGAAAAAACAAACAATTTGTCCTACGTACACTTTTACTCTGGACATGACACCCCGATTAAGAAGGCCATATTGTCTTCAATGTTTCTCCGCGCTCTTAGGATCGCCAGTCTGGAATACATCGATGCTGTATTGGAAAAAATCAACGGTATTGGAAGTGATCTGTGCTACCCACCTGCGTTTATGGAATCTTGTCTTAACAAGGCAAAACGAACCTTCTATCGTGTGAATAATAACACTCGCATTTTGTCAAAGAATATTTTAGTACTTCCATTTTTCCCGGGCTTTTTAGGCATTGCTAATGTACTTAAACTTTTGAATATAATGTAGTATTTTATATATTTTCATATAACATATTGTGAAAAATATAGTTAAAAATTGCCCTACCAATAACTCAGGCATTATTTATAAAATTGGTTGTAAACAATGTGATTCCTTTTACATTAGTCAGGCAGGAAAGGATTTTTACACGCGTGTAAAACTATCAATATTCCGTTAGAACGAGACAGTCGTCCAGTGCCCTTTTTGTCCATTTGTCAGAGTTATCCCATTGTATTGATTGGAATAATGCTTCAGTTTTGTTTCACTCTAACAACATTGTTAATAGAAATATTCTTGAGTCTGCGATTATCCAACTTCCAAATAACTTTAACATGAGCCAAGATCTTTGTCCACTTGATCCTGTTGTTTTGAATTCGTTCAGAACGGATTTAGACAAGAAGAGCAGAGTGCTAAAACTTTGGTAATTTTCCCTTATAAATTTGTATGCTCCGCTTACAATTTTTATTTTTTTTATTTATTTTATATTTTTATATTTTTTTGTGACCTATATAAATTCAGGCATTATCTATAAAATTGGTTGCAAACAATCCATTTGATCCTGTTGTTTTGAATTCGTTCAGAACGGATTTAGACAAGAAGGGCAAAGTGCTAAAATTGGCAGTTTTTCCTTAAAATTTGTATGCTCCTCCCACAATTTATATATATATATAGATATATATATATATATATATATATATATATATATATATATTATTTTTTTTTGTGATCTATATATAGTCTCGAACTCTTTATTTACTTCAGTGTTCCTGAGGATGTCATTAGACGAAAGCGCTTGAGCACCATTCTGTGTTTCCTCTCCTTCGTGGTTTTTTCATCACAAATATTTTTCACGTGTTACTTTCGTGAAATAATTTTCGGGCTAACATCATGAAAAAGAAAAAACTATAGTGTTTGTCATTTACCATTACTTATTCGGACTATAGTGGATTTAATTTTCCCGGAAGAGTTCCTTGTTCCATGCACGGTCTGTGTGTATTATATATATATATATATATATATATAATATATATATATATATATATAATATATATATATATATGAAAATTATTTCACGAAAGTAACACGTGAAAAATATTTATGATGAATAAAACCACGAAGGAAAGGAAACACAGATGGTGCTCAAGCGCTTTCGTCTAATGACATCCTCGGGAACACTGAAGTACAAAAAGAATTACAGCCTATATATAGGTTACAGAAAGAGAAAAAAAAAAATATATATATATATATATATATATATACAATGAACGGAGAAACGAAATTAAAGGATTGTGGAAGGGGGCACACAAATTTATAAGGAAAAACTATCGACTTTTAGCACAAGATTAAGATTTGTTTCCAAACAATGTTATAGATAAAAAAAAAAATAAAATAAAATATATATATACAAATTTATACTGGAAATCTGCCCAAGTTTTAGCACTCTGCTCTTTTTGTATATAAAAATTGAACAATTATCGATTTTTAGCACAAGATTAAAAGATGTTTCCAAACAATGTTATAGATAAAAAAAAAAAAATATATATATATATATATATATATATATATATATACACAAATTTATACTGGAAATCTGCCCGGGTTTTAGCACTCTGCCCTATTTTTTTGTATATAAAAATTGAAAAATAAAAGTTATTAGGGTGGCATACCAATTTTTTACCAAAGATTTAGCAACTCTAGCAACATTGTTAATAGAAATATTCTTGAGTCTGCCATTATCCAACTAACAAATAACTTCAACATAAGCAAAGGTCTTTTTCAACTCGATCCTGTTGTTTTGAATTCCTTCAGAACAGATTTAGATAAGAAAGGTAGAACGCTAAATCTTTGGTAAAAAATTGGTATGCCACCCTAATAACTTTTATTTTTCAATTTTTATATACAAAAAAATAGGGCAGAGTGCTAAAACCCGGGCAGATTTCCAGTATAAATTTGTATATACTGTATATATATATATATATTTTTTTTTTATCTATAACATTGTTTGGAAACAAATCTTTTAATCTTGTGCTAAAAATCGATAATTGTTCAATTTTTATATACAAAAAGAGCAGTGCTAAAACTTGGGCAGATTTCCAGTATAAATTTGTATATATATATTTTATTTTATTTATTTTTTTTATCTATAACATTGTTTGGAAACAAATCTTAATCTTGTGCTAAAAATCGATAGTTTTTCCTTATAAATTTGTGTGCCCCTTCCACAATCCTTTAATTTCGTTTCTCCGTTTATTGCATATATATATATATATATATATATATATATATATATATTTTTTTTCTCTTTCTGTAACCTATACATAGGCTGTAATTCTTTTTGTACTTCAGTGTTCCTGAGGATGTCATTAGACGAAAGCGCTTGAGCACCATCTGTGTTTCCTTTCCTTCGTGGTTTTATTCATCATAAATATTTTTCACGTGTTACTTTCGTGAAATAATTTTCATATAATGAACACCACGCGTTCCTTCGGCTTGCTGTTCCCTCTCTTGTCTCCGTTTGTGTCCGTGTTTTCTTCTACATTAATGAAGGGGCATGCAATTCGTATCCGACGAAAGTTTCTTACTAATTGTCTAGAGGAGCAAGTTCTTCCCAAATCCCTGCTTCCGATTCGCCTCTGACAAATTGACGACCATCCGTTCAACAACTTCAGCAGATTAATTTTAAAGAAACATATTGAAGTCACCAGACAAAATGAGTGGTCCGCCTTCAAAAATTTAAACATCGCCAAACATAATTTTGTAACCGTTATTCCCCAACCGTGGATCCAACCTTTGTTTGATGAAATTTACAACGAGTTGCGTCGGAGAACTTCACTTCGTAACATTTTGGATCGAAAAATTCAAAGTCTTATTCGAAATAGTCAGTGGAGTAAAAAAGCAAGCTCAAAGTGTGTTTGAACCTTTCTTCGAAAAACATTAGTGACGATGCAAAAAGTGCCCTTGGATATGGTATGTCCTTTTTTATTGTTAAAAAACCTTCGGCTTTACAAATTTGTTACAGTCTCGCTTGTTTTGAAAAACAGTGTAATCTCCCTCAGTATTTGTTTAACATAGTTAAAGGCCTCGTTTATAGTGCGGCGAATAGTAATTACGAAGATAACTTTCCTAAACGTTTTCGCAATAGCCTCTCACAATTGAAAAAAGATGGGGAGCTCCATATTACTAAAGCAGACAAGGCTAACACCATAGTTATTATGGACAAAGTGGAATACATCAGAAAGATGAACGAGCTTCTCCAGGACTCCGCCACATACAGCAAACTTAGGAAGAACCCGCAGGATGACGTCATCAAATCATTTAATAGCGGCTTGAAACGCATTCTCAAAGATCATAAGGACTTAATTCCGCTTTTCATGTCCACTTCACCTTCTCTGCCCTACCTTTACGGTCTCATTAAAACCCACAAACCTGGCAACCCTATGCGCCCTATTATTAGCTCGGTGGGCTCTATTACTTATAAACTCTCCAAATGGCTTGTCAAAGTCTTGTCCCCCATTCTTGGAACTATCTCTGATTCACATGTAAAAAATTCCATGGATCTTACTGAAAAATTGAATAATGCACGTACTGAAACTAACGATAGATTGATCAGTTTTGACGTTTGTTCATTGTTTACAAAAGTGCCGATTGACGATATGCTTGACTTTCTCTCCCAAGAATTACATAAGTATGACCTGCCACTACCTTCACACATTGTTTTGGAACTTATTAAGCTTTGCATCAAAGACTGTAAATTCACTTTCAATAACGAGTATTATCAACAAGTGTTTGGGATGGCCATGGGCAACCCCTTGTCGCCCCTTCTCTCCAATATTTATATGGAGTTTTTCGAAATTACTTACATTCCGAGAATCCTGGGGGTTGGCATCCCTTGGTTGCGGTACGTCGACGATATTTTGTGTATCTGGCCCATGAATCGTGACCTGGATAACTTCCTCCTTCAGTTAAATGATCAAGTCCCCTCTATTAAGTTTACTTTAGAAGTGGAACAAGACAATTCAATCCCATTTTGGATGTGCGTGTACATAGGGAAAGCCCAGGTTTTAAGTTTAGTATCTATCGGAAAAAAAAAAAACAATTTGTCCTACGTACACTTTTACTCGGGACATAACACCCCCACTAAGAAGGCCATTTTTTCTTCAATGTTTCTCCGCGCCCTTAGGATCGTCAGTCCGGAATACATCGATGCCGAATTAGAAAAAATCAACGGTATTGGAAGTGATCTGTGTTATCCATCTGCGTTTATGGAATCTTGTCTCAACAAGGCAAAACGAACTTTCTATCGCGTCAATAATAACACTCGTTCTTTGTCAAAAAATATTTTAGTACTTCCATTTTTCCCGGGTTTTTAGGCATTGCTAATGTATTTAAACTTTTGGATATTAATGTAGTATTTTCATATAACAATATTGTGAAAAATATCATAGTAAAAAATAGCCCTACCAATAGTTCAGGCATTATCTATAACATTGGTTGTAAACAATGTGATTCCTTTTACATAGGTCAGACGGGAAAGGATTTGCACACACGTATAAAACAGCATCAATATTCCGTTAGAACAGGACAATTGTCCAGTGCCCTTTTTGTCCATTTGTCAGAGTTATCCCACTGTATGATTGGAATAATGCTTCAGTTTTATTCCACTCTAGCAACATTGTTAATAGAAATATTCTTGAGTCTGCCATTATCCAACTAACAAATAACTTCAACATAAGCAAAGGTCTTTTCAACTCGATCCTGTTGTTTTGAATTCCTTCAGAACAGATTTAGATAAGAAAGGTAGAACGCTAAATCTTTGGTAAAAAATTGGTATGCCACCCTAATAACTTTTATTTTTCAATTTTTATATACAAAAAAATAGGGCAGAGTGCTAAAACCCGAGCAGATTTCCAGTATAAATTTGTATATACTGTATATATATATATATATATATATTTTTATCTATAACATTGTTTGGAAACAAATCTTTTAATCTTGTGCTAAAAATCGATAATTGTTCAATTTTTATATACAAAAAGAGCAGAGTGCTAAAACTTGGGCAGATTTCCAGTATAAATTTGTATATATATTTTATTTTTTATTTTATTTTTTTATCTATAACATTGTTTGGAAACAAATCTTAATCTTGTGCTAAAAATCGATAGTTTTTCCTTATAAATTTGTGTGCCCCCTTCCACAATCCTTTAATTTCGTTTCTCCGTTTATTTTTATATATATATATATATATATATTTTTTTTTCTCTTTCTGTAACCTATATATAGGCTGTAATTCTTTTTGTACTTCAGTGTTCCTGAGGATGTCATTAGACGAAAGCGCTTGAGCACCATCTGTGTTTCCTTTTCTTCGTGGTTTTATTCATATATATATATATATATATATATCCTCTCTTCTTTCACTGTGTTTATAGAACAAAAAATTAGGTCGCTATTTATATACAGTATAGTGCTTTTTTTTCTGACTGAACAAACCGGTACGGAGTACCAGTACCTTTTAATGAACTGACAGCAAAAATAAACAAAACTTAACGATTTCATCTTTCATTTACAAGTCTGCTTGGTTTTTCCCCGCAGCTTTAATTGTTCAGTTGCTATAACTGCCTATTATGTTCATATATACAGTATATATATATATATATATATATATATATATATATATATATATATGATACACACAGACCGCATGGAACAAGGAACTCTTCTGGGAAGAAGAGTTCCTAGTTCCATGCATGGTCTGTGTGTGTCATGAAAAAACCTCAAGGAACCATTCTGAGCTCAATCCCATATATATATATATATATATATATATATATATATATATATATATATATATAATGTGTGTGTGTTTGTCGATTTGTTTTTGCAGAACTTACTCTACTCTCTCTCGAAATAACGCCTTTATATAATTAACCATAAATATTCACTGTTAATATAACTCTATTAAAGCCCCCCCATCTCTCCCACCCAGTCAAATAAAAAAAATGGAACCCATTCCAATACGATGAACTTAACCTACTTTACCTCAAGCCAGACCATTTTCATTGGAAATTACATCAGGAGGAAGTACCCAAATGGTGACGGGTACTTATGACGTCAGAGTAGTGCGTCATCACTGGTCGCCGACGTCACGAATACAAACCAGTATCAAAAGAAGAGACTAAGATCTTATCCAAATACCCAGAGATCTCTAGTACCCAGATCTGGATATCTTTCGGTGTTATTTTTGTTCCAGTTTTAAGCTAAATGGAATGAGGATTTCTGTCTTTAATATTAAGTTTTTAAATGCATAAATTTTATGACCGAGTGTTGTTGAAGTCTTCTTATCTCTCTCTCTCTCTCTCTCTCTTTGAGGCTTCCTCTTGTCCTTACGTAATGAAAATGTAAAATACAGAAGTAAATGTATATGTACAAAAAAAATTATATGTTTTATACGAAGTAAAAATCTATTTATTTATTAATTTATCTAACTCGCTTTCTCTCACTGCACAAACTCTCTCTATTTTCTCTCCCACTGGCATCATTGGTTCTCCCCCGAAATGCTTTTCTCTCCCTCTCGAGAGTTCAAAGCCTGCAGTGACGACGAGATCATTTCATTCTCATCCGTCGATCTTTGTCTCTTATCTGAGAGTGTTTCCGTTCCCCCATAGTATTACCTCCCGCCTCCTCTTTCGCGCGCGCACACCTGCGTCACCTCGACAGATGGGGTGTCATTCCATCGATTTCATGTTAATTAACTCTGATGGATAGATGGCGTTTGCTCCTTGGTTTGGTAATAATCACGTTTTTATTTTCAGTGTACAAATTTTTTGTTCAATAATAATAATAATTTAAGCCTTACTGAGACCCCTTGCAGGCACCAAAGAATGCTCGCGGTTAATCCCATACCTTGCATAAATCCCCAACCCTGCATAAATCTCATGTCCTGCGTAATTTTTTTTCCGTTTTAGGTGAACATTTTCTAATTTTCCGAGTTTCCACCTCTTACCGCGTGACCATCGAATAGGGTTTGGTAAATGGGTTGGGTATGTTCAGGCAATTTTGTATCTTGCAACTCCCAAACTATTTTTCTACAATTTTTATTAGGCTTCTGTTATAAATTTAAATTGCACAAAATACTAAAAGGGAGTTAATGGCACTATGGGAGTGCCTCCCAAGGTCACGAGAGTGCCAGGTTTAAGATGTCAAAGAGGTCAGAGTGAGGGCAAAGAAATGTCCGGAAGGAATTTCATTTACAAGAAAAGGGTAGGTAGAGCGTGAGGTAATATCGAAATATAAGGTCACATTAGAGGTCATATAAAACATGAGGTCACAAATGAATATGAAGCCTACAACACTAAAACATAAGATAATATTATAGGGTATAAGCCATAAGGCGTCATCAGGGCGTAATGTGGCATAAGAATTGACCTGAGATGAAGTTCGAGCGCTAATAATACAGCGTCAGAATGTGTATGAAATCAGATATGAGACAACTTCTAATTATGAACTTGGGATCATATTAATGCAATGAGTTAAATAATACTCACAAACAACAGTTTTTATTTTAAGCTTCAACGCGTTTTTTTCCAATTTGTATTTCTCGCTTGACGAGGACCTACGTGGGTATACTGAAACGTTGACTAGTCCAAACTATAAAAATAGAATTTATAATACTTTTGTTACATTAAAAAGAGAGCGTGCTTCTGTTAGATCTTTTTCGGGCATTGGGGTATAATAAGGTCACATTATAAAAGGTGGATTACGAATGGGTCGCCTTATAGATACGGTATAAGCGTAAATGTATCACGTTTATTAAGCGTATCGAACCCATGGCATTTTTAAGTTTATTTGGGACGCATTTACATTTACCAATTAGCAACGTAGAATACGATATTTCTTTTGAAAAAAATACATTGTTACAGTCTTAGTTCAGTTTATTATGAAAATGAAAAAGTGTATTAACTCGGAAACACATTCGCATTCAAATGAATGAGTGAAAAATATATGTAGGAATTAAATATGCATATAAAGAGCTTTCAGTATATCCACGGTGAAAAAAGTAATATGGAACCCCCACTTGAATAAAATGAACTCATCCCTCAAAAGTAAATGTTGCTTTATTTTTAATATAATATAATGCTTTGTTTAATTCAAACAAAAAACATTGTTTATATTAAAAGAAAAAATTCGAAGTTATGAGTCCCAAATTTGTTAAAATTTAACAAAAGGGACGATGTTATTCGAAGATTTGGGTTTAAATTGAACAAATATAAAGTTATATTTATTTGGAATTAATAATTTTCAAGTTTCTCAAATTAGGTCAAATTCCAATTCCAAGTAAATATAATTTTATATAAATTTAATCTAAGCCAAATTCATTTTTAAGTAAAATCATTCATTTTTTAATTTCAGCAAAATAATTTTGGACGCGGCGTTTTGTTTGCCTAAAATCCAAACAAACTTCTTTTGTTTAAATTGACTAAAGAGTCTTTTTTTTCTTTATTTGGGTGTGTAATCATTATATTGTGTAACTTGTCCATACGCTCCATAGGGCTTGGACACACTGTGACATCGACGGGAATGAATTTTTGAATGACGCTAGAATCTAAAGTTTGCCAAAGTCACGGCAACATTTACTTTAGATTTTATACACAGGTGGGAGGAGTCCTTGTTTGCCCCAATTGGCGATCAAGATGCTCCCAGACACGCTCAAATGAGATTCATTTTTCAGCTTTTCGGAGCCCAAGGAAGAACTTTAACCCCTTTTCGCTTCTTCTAGTGCAGTGTAAAGTGAGACAGGCTACACTGTCTTCTTATAACACGCCCGTATTAAACTGGGTTTTTCCTTGATGGAATAATAGATATACTGTAGTTCTCAAGAATGGGTACGTATTTCCCGGAGTTCAAACGTCCCTCAACAAAAATTAGGTTCACCTCTCCGTCGTATACTTCAATATATTTTATATGCTTATTTTATTCCTGTAGTGTTTTGTAATAATAATAATAATAATAATAATAATAATGACTGATGTAACTTAGAATTCATTCGTACGGATAATGAGGGTGTATATGTATAGATAAAATCATCGCTAAATCAGGTTCAGACCAAGGAAAAAAAAAAATTGTCATCAGAGGCGTACTCCAATTACCATTTGCATGTCATCTAAATAAATAACTTAAAAAGAAATCCATTTAAGCTTATAGCGTATAGTCGCGAATGCGCATCAGTCATTAAAAGCAGATTGCTCGATCGTCGATTTAGAATATTAAATAAGGATTGGTAACTGGTGAATCTAAGTCGCTCAAAGAAAGGATCTAAATTCTCTCTAAAATTCCCTGAAACCTATCATCTGAAACAGCTTTTCAGCTGTTCGCTTTAGACATTATTTTTTATTCATGTTTTGCATGTTTTTTTTTTTTTTGTTTCTCATGTTTCAATGTTTTTATCCTTCATGTTTTGCTCCTCATATTTTACATTTATTTTTTTTTAACATGATTTTTTGTCCTTTATTGTTTTGTTTCCATATTGTACGTGTTTTTGTCCCTCATATTTGACATGATTTTGTCCTCCGTTTTTTTTAATTTTTCGTGCTTTACACGTTTTTGTCCATTGTTTTTTGTCCGTCTTTTTCTCGTGTTAAATTATTATTGTCCTTCATTGCTTGGTTTACTTTCATTCTTTTGTTATTCATATTTTTACATGTTTTTGCCACATGTTTTACAAAGATTCGTGTTTTATAGATTTCTATACGTAAATGTGTATTTCTTTGTGTGTGTGTGTGTGTGTGTGTGTGTGTGTGTGTGTGTGTGTGTGTGTGAGAGAGAGAGAGAGAGAGAGAGAGAGAGAGAGCGTGCGCATCATTTTATGTATATATTTATTTTTGTCTATACTAATGTACACGCACATATATAACCATAATTATATGTAAATGCTCAAATGTGTGTGTGTGTGGTGTGTGTGTGTGTGTGTGTGTGTGTGTATGTGTGTGTATTTTCCTGTTAACGAGATGTCATTTCCCTCATTAAAATAAAGTCTTTTAATGATTCCATTAACCTAAACATAAAACGAAAATGTATTAAATCTCTCAAGAAGGAATGACTCACCCAATCGTATGCGTAAATATACATAAAAAATTTCCATATTTTACGCGCCTCAAAGACAATAACAGTATGTATATATATTTATATATATATATATATATATATATATATAGAGAGAGAGAGAGAGAGAGAGAGAGAGGATTTCACTTATAACGAAAGCGAAAAAGAAAAAAAATTGTATTTTATGTTTTTCGATGTTTTCTGCATTTTACTTTACTCTTCTGATTTTGGGTTGTTTTTTGGGTTTTTTTTTTTACCATTCAAAAGTGTTCCTAAAGTCGTAGACAACACAAGATATATCTGAAAAGGCTGTGTCTGAAAAAGTAGGTTCACATCTACTAGAAACCGATATCTTTGATTTCCGAAAATTTCACAAAAATCGGTTGAAAACTGAAAACTACTTGGGAATAATAATAATATTATTAATAATATTAATAATGGTCGTTACATCATGCTATTCTGATGTCATTCGGGTAGAACTCTTGTAAATTCTACAAATTTGGTTTGATGTCCTCAATATGTTTGTAAATATATAAAGTCAAAGTTTAAGTTCATATATATATATATATATATATATATATATATATATATATATATATATATATATATATATGGGAATGAACTTAGAATGGTATCATATATATATTATATATATATATATATACATTCAACTGCAAAGAACACGCAGTAAATAACGTAAAGAACGACGCTTGTTGTTTTCTCTTTCTCGTCTTGCGCGGAATATCTCCTATACAAGCGTCGTTCTTTACGATATATATATATCTATATATATATATATATATATATATATATATATATATATATATATATATATATATATAATAATAATAACTTAGTCTTTGTCGATGATATGGTGTTAATAAGTTTTTGTTTAAAGTCTGGCTATCACCTTGCAAAAATTTACGAATTATATTCGCAAAACCATCAAATTAATTTTAATGATACTAAAAACTAAGGTTAAGTATAGTAATTCCATCCCCAAACAGCTCAAACCAAACAGTTAATATTATTTTCAAAATGAGAGATGGAACCACTAAAGCAAGTACGCTGCTACAAGAATTTAATTAAGTAGATTTGAGTCAAATTGTTACCAGTTTCTCGAGTTAGGACTCAAATATATTAGAAAATTGATCGAATTTTCCGTGCTGAGCGATACATAATTGCGAAGAATTTCAGATTCTACGCAAGCGAAGCTAAAGACACTCTTTTTTTTTTTTTTTTCCAATTTTCCGCGCTATTATTTATGGACAGCAACTCCTCTGTGCTAACTTTAAAAGGAGGGTGTTGCATAACCGTTAATTTCCTTTACAAGAAATCTTTCAAAGTTACCTTTCGTGAGCTACTTCCAAGATGCTCACCTTCGCAAATGATTGCTAACTACAATGTCTCGACTCTCCCGGAGGTACGAGAGACTCTCATTATAGTCAAATGCGACCAAATCCAATTATCCAAAGCTATTCATAGTCCTGCCAAATGTCCTCTCTAAAATGTCCTCTAAAGTCTAAACTATGGGATTCACGATACGAAAAGAGTTTATTTGTACCACCACTTAACATCATGATTGCTATGTTTCATATATATATATATATATCTATATATACAGGGTGATTCAACAAATGTTAACACTTATATGGGTTGTTTTTTTTACCAATTTATTTGTAAACATTTTTTGCGATGCAAACGGTGCTTCATACAGTCTCTACTTGCTATCCACGTGTAGTGAATACTCTTATTTTAGTTTCAAGATAAATGTTAAATTTTACCGTCTTGAATTTCGGAATAGTATAAATTCATTTTAAA
Organism: Bathynomus jamesi; assembly: GCA_023014485.1. Taxonomy (NCBI): domain Eukaryota; kingdom Metazoa; phylum Arthropoda; class Malacostraca; order Isopoda; family Cirolanidae; genus Bathynomus; species Bathynomus jamesi. Next base: position 16,024 of record JAJOZX010012538.1, read on the forward strand.
TTAGTTACCCCATTATAATTCAATTGTGAACCACATTAATACTAATTTTATGTATACTATATTATTTTATTGTATGTAAACATAATTAATTATATATCACAATTGTCAGTTAATTATTTATATTCAAATATTTATTTTAATCTAATACCATGTCCATTTTACAAATAAATAATAGAAATCCAAGGGTTATATTTTCCACCTTTGGTACTGTCGCAGTTTCGCCTAACGGACTCAATACGGCTAGTGAGATAATCACTGGTTGGCACTTAACCAGCGGCAGTGCTTATGGCTACATCATCCAGGTTAACCTATACCGGATAGATGCGCTACGGTCCCAAGCCGTAGCTTGCCTAGGCCAACGACGACGACGTAAACCAACAATTGGTGACTCCGGAGTTGGATTCCCCCCTTTTACCCGAACGACTAGGATTAGACTGTAACGTCGTTCGTGCCCATCACCCCTTCACCCGAACGACTAGGACTAGACTGTAACGTCGTTCGTGCCCACCACCCCCTTCACCCGAGCGACTAGGACCAGACTGTAATGTCGCTCGTGCCCTCTGCCCCTCACCCCTGCCCGTGCGCTCTGTGCCTGCGCTCGTCTCAACCTCCACTCCTTCGTTGGTAACTTGTCGTCTTGCTTGTACGTCAGCAAGCATAGGAGAAGATGCCTGACGACGCTGGTGCCATCTCCCACTTGAGCGTAAAGCTCCCCGTCTTCTGGCCGGGTGATCCATTTATTTGGTTCCACCAAGTGGAATCACAATTCAACTTGGGAAGGATCACCGCTAGCAGGACAAAATACGATCATGTTTTGTCCTCTCTACCAGCGAGCATCATCTCTGAAGTCCGTGACGTCATCGTATCTACTTCCACGAGTGAGGACCCGTACAACGATCTGAAGTCTGCCATCCTGTGCCGCACCACTGTCTCCGAGCGTGAGAAACTACATCAGTTAATCTCAAAAGAAGAACTTGGAGACCGTAAGCCCACTCAAATGCTGAGGGCTATGCAGTGCGCTCTAGGCGAACGCGCACAAACCTTCGATAAGGACATCTTTAGACAGTTGTTCTTGCAGAAACTTCCTCCATCAGCTCAGCGTGTCTTGGCCACTATGGATCCTGCTACTCCAGTTGATAAACTAGCAGAAACTGCCGACAAAGTAGTGGAAATTGACACAGCTCCGGTCAACAACGTGAACACACAATCGGAACTGGAGTTGAAAGTGAAAGAGTTAAGTCAACAACTCAACCACGTTTGTTCTCTGCTACAAAATCAACGGCAAAGAAGCCATTCTCGGTCAAGATTTACGAAGAGGCATCGTTCGAGTTCCGGGAAGATCTGCTTCTACCACTCGAAATTTGGAAAGAAGGCTAGGAAGTGCATCTCCCTTGCAATTTTTCGTCGGAAAACCCCAGCAGCGAGTCCTAATGGCGTCTAGTACTCGCACTGCAACCTGTTATTCATAAAGGACAGGAACTCTGGTATCAATTTCTTGGTCGATACCGGAGCGTCAGTCAGTGTATTCCCTCAAAAATCTGGTCATACGCACTCGGAATCTCCGCCTCTATACGCTGCTAACGGTTCACGCATACCCACGTACGGTACTCAGTCGCGTGAACTAAACTTGGGCCTTCACCGATCCTTCAAGTGGATTTTCATCTGTGCTCAAGTGCAGCATCCCATAATCGGCGCTGACTTCCTCCAGCATTTCAAACTCTGGTGGATCTTGACAAGCGACGCTTATGCGACCAGGCCACACTGCTTTCTGTTCTTGCCAAACAGGTTGCCCTTCCGGACGCCTCGAACTCTGCACTTTCCCTCGTTCCCCCTAATTCCATGTACAGTGCCTTTTCCAGCGATATCCAGGAATTCTTCAACCGATGCAGATGGGTGATACCATTAAGCACACCATTACCCATCACATTACAACAAAAGGTCCCCCTGTGTTTGCAAAACCCAGACGTCTTGCCCCGGACAAACTGAAAGCTGCCAAATCGGAATTCCAGCTTATGCTGGATCTTGGGATAATAAGACCTTCCAAAAGCAGTTGGTCCTCTCCCCTACACCTGGTCCAGAAGAAGTCAGGAGACTGGAGACCATGTGGGGATTACCGGTTTTTGAATTCGACAACCATCCCGGACCGATATCCGGTACCAAATGTCCAAGACTTTACTTCTCTTCTCCACGGCAAAATCTATCTTCAGTAAAATAGATCTCGTTAAGGCTTTCCACCACATTCCCGTAGAGCCTTCGGATATTCCCAAGACTGCAGTTTGTACACCATTTGGGTTATTCGAATTTGTGAAGATGCCGTTCGGGCTACGGAATGCTGCGCAAACCTTTCAGAGGTTTATAGATGAGGTCACCAGAGGCTTAGACTTTGTTTATGCCTACATCGATGATTTGCTTGTGGCCAGCTCAACGGAAGAGGAACATAAGGAACATCTTTCACTCCTCTTTCAACGCTTAGAACAATACGGTGTTACTATTAATGCATCTAAGTGTGTGTTTGCACAGCCAACCTTGGAATTTCTTGGTCACACGACGATTTCGCAGCACGGAATTACCCCCTTCAGGACAAGTGTGAAGTGATAAAAAATTACCCAATGCCAAATAATCAGCGTGAGTTACGTCGGTTCCTAGGTTTGGTAAATTATTACCACAAGTTCATTAAAAACTGTGCCAGTGTTCTTGCTCCTCTACACGCTATGATCACACACAAACGCAAGGTAACGAAATTGTTATGGTGTAGCGATAGTTTACAGGCGTTCGACAATGCCAAAAATGCTATCAATAGTGCATTGTCTCTGTCATTTCCTATCAGTGATGCCCCCCTAACTCTGACGGTCGATGCCTCAGATGTTGCGATCGGTGGGGTGTTGGAACAAACCATTAACGGTCAACAAGCACCCATCGCGTTTTACTCGAAAAAGCTGCAGCCAGCCCAAACGCGTTATAGTGCTTTCGGACGTGAAACTTCTTGCTATTTACTTAAACGTGAAGCATTTTCAACATTTCCTTGAAGGCCGAGAGTTTTGTGTTTTTACCAACCACAAACCTTTGGTCACTGTCTTCAATAAAAACAGCTGTAACCACTCTCCAGAGTCATCAGGCAACTCGATTATATCTCGCAATTTACCACAGATATCCGCCACATCAAAGGTGTCTTGAACACTCCAGCGGATGCACTTTCAAGAATAGAGATTACTTCTGTTACCTCAGCTCTACACTGTGGAATGCTATTGCACAGGATCAAGATAAGGATACGGAACTACAAGAACTGCTCAGAGAAGACTCCACTCACTCACTTTCCTCAAGAAAATGAGTATGCCAGGATTGTCTGTGCCCCTCTATTGCGACGTATCAACAGCTGCTATTCGCCCTTATGTCCCTCCATGTCACAGAAAGCAGTCTTCACGGATCTTCATAAGCCCTCCCATCCTGGTATCCGTGCTTCGCAACACCTGGTTACCTCTCGCTTTGTTTGGCCCTCGATGCGGAAGGATGTCAAACATTGGACCAAAACGTGCCTTGCCTGCCAGCGTGCCAAAGTCCAAAGGCACACCAGGTCCCCCTTTGACGCATTTCCGCCCCCATCCCAGCGATTTGAGGTAATTCATGTAGACATTGTTGGCCCTCTTCCAGTGATTCAAGGCCAACGTTATCTGCCACCTGTCTCGACCGCTTTTCCAGATGGCCTGAAGCCATCCCACTTCCTGATATCCAAGCGGACACTGTTGCAAGAGCCTTTCTTCATGGATGGGTATCAAGATTTGGATTGCCGACAAAAGTCATCACTGACCAAGGTCGCCAATTTGAGTCTTCGCTTTGGAAGAAGTTTACCAGCTTGTTGGGTACAGTACATGCGCATACCTGTGCGTATCATCCGCAAGCTAACGGCCTCGTCGAACGCTTCCATCGCCAGCTGAAGTCATCCCTTATGTGTCACGAAGACTCCCATTGGATGGATAAGCTTCCACTCGTGTTGCTTGGTATTCGCTCTGCATTTAAGAGTGATCTGAAGACTACAGCGGCTGAACTAGTCTATGGAACAACACTGCGGCTACCAGGTGGCTACTTCACTGCAGGGGATAAGTCATGTGATCCTACGGAATTCGCTCAAACACTTTACTCTCACATGCAGTCCCTTCAGCCTGTTCCCCCTCGATTGACTAGCCAACAGAACATCTTTGTTTCCCCAGCCCTCCAGTCTTGCACCCACGTTTTCGTTCGTGTACCTGTCCCAAAACGGCCTCTCCAATGTCCATATGACGGGCCCTATGAAGTTCTCCGACGTACGCGCAAATCATTTCTCATCCAGCGCGGTTCCAAGGTCGACAAGGTTTCTATCGATCGTCTTAAGCCTGCGTTTTTGGAATCAACCTTAAGCGAGGTACATGTAGCTACCAAAAAGGTCCCGGGGAAATCTGTGTCGTTCGGAACTCTTTGAACTTCCTCTCTGGTGGGGGAGTGTGTAGTGAATACTCTTATTTTAGTTTCAAGATAAATGTTAAATTTTACCGTCTTGAATTTCGGAATAGTATAAATTCATTTTAAATTAGTTACCCCATTATAATTCAATGTGAACCACATTAATACTAATTTTATGTATACTATATTATTTTATTGTATGTAAACATAATTAATTATATATCACAATTGTCAGTTAATATTTATATTCAAATATTTATTTTAATCTAATACCATGTCCATTTTTACAAATAAATAATAGAAATCCAAGGGTTATATTTTCCACCTTTGGTACTGTCGCAGTTTCGCCTAACGGACTCAATACGGCTAGTGAGATAATCATTGGTTGGCACTTAACCAGCGGCAGTGCTTATGGCTACATCATCCAGGTTAACCTATACCGGATAGATGCGCTACGGTCCCAAGCCGTAGCTTGCCTAGGCCAACGACGACGACGTAAACCAACACACGGATATCCATGCATGTATGAAAGCGGTCAAACGTTGCTTCCAGAGCCCTAAGGCACTCAGTACTCTTTAATCTTCAAATCCTTGTAACAGAAAAACCCATGTAACTGTTAACATTTTTGAATCACCATATATATATATATATATATATATATATAAGGCGTCGCGAATACAAGGGACGAACTCGCCACATTGGCGATTTTGCAATTGTCTCACGAATGTATAGTTCAAGTCTTCCCGATCCGCAGACAACTTGGTATAGCCAAATACCTTCCTCGTACGCTCAAAATGTAGTTATTTTCAATGCATGTATTTACGCTATGTGCCCCTCGTACACAATAGTCACAAAGTTTAAACGCCACTATTTCAAAACTGGTTTGGCGAGTTCGCCTTCGTACTCGCGACGCCTCATATATATATATATATTATATATATATATATATATATAATGTGTGTGTGTGTGTGTTTATAAATAATATAGCCTTCCCACCCATAAATTTTGGTACGTCTCCCGCATAAATTCATATATAAAGATGTCGACAACGTTGTATTTGAACCCTTTATTTGGGGCCTGTTCCAGGAACATGATTTAGCCCAGTTTTGCAGGTAACTTTGATCGCCTTTTGGAGACAGCCTCTTTCCTGACTTTATCAATTTGGTCTCTGCGTAGACATGTTTATTGGGGCTTATTCGCGCATTTACATTGATTATGTATTTATTACTAAAAAATTTACATCAATAAGTGCTTTGTGCGATTTGAAGTACAAAAAAAATCACTTGAATTAATGTGTGTGTGTGTGTGTGTGTGTGTTTTAAGTTTTCCGATTTATGGGGTTGTTATATATATATATGGGGCTATTTGTATAAGTCTATAAGGCTTTAAGGGATGGATATTGGGTGGCAAAACACAAACGAGATTTTATTTCGCTCTATATGCACTGGTTGAAGAGAACTATTCAGCAAATCATTAATTAATTATTAAGTTACTGTATATAAAGACGAAAGACTGCTTGTCCTCCATGTCGTGTTGTAGTTACTGACATGACTATGTCAGATATTCAAGCATATATATATATATATATATATATATATATGTATATATATATATATATATATATATCAGCGTTTAGAACGCACATTGGTTATACATTAAGCATTAGATATAAATTAAATATTCACTGTTTTTAACAAAGCACCGCCCCTGCCACTCAGGGTAAGAGCAGTCGCAGCATTATTGTCACGTACACAGAGTCATCACCACTGGAATGCTTTGTGTTTTAATCCAATAAAGAGTCAAAATTATGTCCTTGCTTGCGTCGTTAGTTCGCATTCCAGACACTCTTGGTTTTACAGGGTCATGTGCATGATTCATGAGGAGCGAGTGACGCGGAGAGATTGTTTTTCGTCCCAAAGGCAACACAAATGCACTAGTTCTAATCGCAAATGCACTCGTATCACTTCAGGCTTGCTCTACACAAAGTGGACCGAGAACTCAGTATATTCGCAGTTTCACACCTTCCTGTTTATACAGACGTTGTTTGAATGATTGAATTAATATCGCATTTACCGTATTTCTGTAAAATGTAATACAATAATTTAAAATTAAAACTAAAAATGCACGGACATTTTTTATTTTAATTGTAAAAAATTGTAATTACTAAATGTGGGTAATTAACGTTAAATATCCTGTCCTAATTACGGGTAATTTATATTCCACACAACTGTGAATCCGAATTTGATAATTTAGTTATAAATCATTATTATCATAATTATGATAATGGTGGTGTTTGGTAACTCTAATCTATAATATTCTTCCCCAAACATCAACATTTGATCGATGACTCTAAGATCACATTCAGGAAATCTTCGCGTTTTGGTAAAAGAATTGATGAGCTTCTGCCTCGAATGACGTCACAAGGAGTCAAATTGGCATATAATTGCGTAATTGGGTTAATTGTAAATGAATGAATCAAATTGAGCTATTACGCTTATGTCTTTCTCTCAATGGCCGTAATTCCTTTTTTTAAGGGGTCGTACAGAGGGGGATGTTCCGCGTAGCTATTATAATAATACTCAAATGGGTTCGACTCGCGATGGTGCATTCCAGGAGTTAGCGCAATGGGTGGCATTCGTCTCGCATGAACGATGTGCCAGGTTCTGCATGGCCCTCTGAGTGATGAATGATGATTGAATACCCAAATTGTTTACGAGTGTCATTGTCAATAATGACGTTACATATTTTGTAGTTCAAGTTCAGTTTGATCTAAATTATAGCCAGATGTAACCTAACCTAACTTAACCTGATCCGCCTTGCCCTAACTAATTTGGATATACGAATTTTGAAAATCTGACGGACCTCTTCTCCGTAAGCGTCGAGTTTGTTTTTCCTGGTATGCAGCCTATAAGCCAGTATTTCACAACCGGGTTGCCGTTAGGTGTCTCGTAGGAGTGCCACGAATTTTCATGAAAATGCCAATAATAAGTAATTGAAATTTGAAAAAATTAATGAAAATTCACAAATTTCAAATAGTTTCCATTTATTACGTCCGTACGGAAACTGAGTAGAATCAGTTTCCCAGTAAAGCCTAAAGCTTAAGGGCCAAGTTAAATAAAATAAATAGTTCAGCTTCACAATTATTTATAACATTGTAAATTGTAAAATCAATGTATTTATTTTATTATTAAAAAGGTTATTCAATTCAATTTAATTCAGTTCGAAAGTTTGTAGTTACATAATGTTAGGGTGCGGAGGGGTGGGGGAGCTGGATGTTGAACAAAGGGAGCCTAAAATCCTCCGGGGTACCATGAAAGAAGCACAAATGGCATTAAGTGGGGTGTCATGAGCCAGGAGAGGTTGAGAAACCACTGCTTAAAGCAAACATCGAAAGATTTTGATGATTTTAAGTTATCCGAAACTTACATAGTTTTCAAAAGAGAACTGAGAATAAACACAACTTAAAAATGACGCAGTCCTTTCTGGAAGACCTGTACCATCACATTAGCGCTATATATATATATATATATATAGTCGCTTCATAATGTTTCATTAGCTGAGGAACGGATATTTTTTCAACCACAAAAATGTGGACGAACGAAAAGGAAGTCTGAAAATTATTTTTACTCTTCTCTCTCTCTCTCTCTCTCTCTCTCTCTCTCTCTTTTTAACATTTTTCCGTTATTTTTCTCGATAACCTTTACTCTGAAACTTAATTAGTGAAGTAACCAACCACGTTTCTCGAAAGAACAACACAAACATTTCTCGACTTTTTCTTGGCGTTTTTAACGACATTTCTACGGTCTTTGCATGCATAACGTCTTCAGGAGTGATTTTTAAGAGTCTTAAAAGCGCGCTTATATGGGTGTCAGCGAGGGATAAGTGATCGCAGATTTCGTGCGTTAAGCGCCCACGGTCTCGGGGGTTGCAGTCGTAGCCCGACACCCCCAATTTATTATTTATGATTATGTTTATGGGAGAAAACAGTTAAAAGAGGTTTCAAGGAGTGAAATTGTGAATATTTTATTTTGGTTTTGAGAATAAATGGCTTTGTTTACTGAGGAGAGTGAGAGAGAGAGAGAGTTCTTATGAACTCCTTTGCAATTATAATAATCTTGTCTTATATTGCAAAGAACACGTGCAATGCTCTCTTCCTACACGTTTCGTCATGTTTACGTTACTTATTAAGGATTACAGTATTTCAGTCTCTTTTGGCTTCTGTCTACGCAATTCGTCTCTCATTACCTGTTCATTCATTGTATCTCTCTCTCTCTCTCTCTCTCTCTCTTTCTCCTCTCTCTCTCTCTCTCTCTCTCGTCGCCGCTGACTCCCCTCCCTCATCGGACTCAGCAGAGGGACTCTTATATAACAGTTTTTGGGGTTGCAATTCCGGCATGGTTTTGCGTGTTCAGATCCGATCTCAAGATTAACTTTTACGTTCTTTGTTTGCAAAATGGCTCCGGTTTTTTTTTCTTTGGTCTTCGTTTCGTAAGTGTTTCTTTATGTAATGCGACACGGTGGTACCTGCACCGGTCCCCCTCTCTCTCTCTCTCTCTCTGAAGCTGAGGGGGAAATAGTTTAAAGGATCTCTTCCTTCTAATACTTCACACACACATATATATATAATGTGTGTGTGTGTGTGTGTGTGTGTGTGTGTGTGTGTGTCGTGACATGGAAACATTTTTTATTTTTATTTTTTATTCAACAATGTTGGATTGGAAGGAGTCCAATTGAAACAGCCACCAAGATCTCGTGACATTACTTACGCCTTTTGATTTCTTTCTGTGGAGCAACTTAAAAAAAAAACTGTCCTTTACAACAGTTGAACACTTGAAGACCTCAGAGTTAACATCTCAGATTTAACATTTCCAAACGTTACTTGGTCGATCACGCTTCGTATTTTAATGCAAATGTGCAGTACAAATTTTGCACATTTGTAAATAATGTGCAAAGATACATCGTGACGAAAAACCTCCTAAATAGAAAATTCTGATAAAATTTATGAACATGTCACCAAAAATGTTATATATATATATATATATATATATATATATATATATATATATATATATATGATGAATTTCATACTTAAACACGTGAAATGAAGGAATGATGCAAATCCACAAGGATAAAGAAAAATTATTCCGGAATCATTTTTTTCTTTTTTCTTGTGGGTTTGCATCATTTTATATATATATATATATGTATATATATATATATATATATATTTTTTTTTTTTCAGTTTATAAAAAATTTAAAGAATCTGAACAGTACATGATGTAAAGCCATTAAACAACCAAAAATAAACAATGACACAAAGGATAAAACAAATTATTTCATTCCTAAGCAAATAGTAACCAGCAGCTGTAAAGATAAGATACAATTTTATTTATTTCCATCAGATTAAAAAAAACGGTTGTGTATATATATATATATATATATATATATATATATATATATATATATACAGATGAAAAATAAATGTACTCTTTAAAAAAGTTCTTCATCGTAGTGGAACGACATTTGACCTTTAAGGTCAAGAACTCCTTCAGGTTATTAAAAACCGAAAAGTCGTTCCTTCGAAGGATCGGTATTTGGATATTCACCTCTTAATTCCCTTTCAAATTTTTTTTTTAAGGGGGTCCTCTTAAAACTCGCTAGTAGTATAGCCGCAAAAGGGGAGAGTGCAAGAATGTTGCAGGTTATTATGTAATGTTGCAAATGGGGGGGGTTGGTAAAGGGTTGCAACAAAATAAAAAAGGAAAAAAAAGAAAAAGAAAGAAAAAAAGAGTACTGGCCTTTGTTGCCAACCTAGGTTGCAAGGTTCATGCACCAACCTAGGTTGCAAGGGGCATGCAACTTGGGGGCCTCCCCCAAGCTATTCCCCCAAAGGGCCAGAGAGAAAGGAGGAGAGAAAGGAGGAGAGGTGTTCACCTGGCAGGAGCCAAGTGCACATTAAGACTTCAGCCGAGTAGGCGTTGTTTTATAGGCTCCTAATCAGCCAGAATCAGCCAGTTGGCTGAGCCAAGGTGAGAGAGACGCCTGAAGGAGAGAGAGAGACAGCTGAAGGAGAGAGAGACCTGAAGAAGAGAGAGATGCCTGTAGGAGGGAGAGACGCCTGAAGGAGAGAGGAGAGGTACACATGCAGGAGGTACACACACACATACGCACACATGCAGGAGGTACACATGCAGTAGGTATACATGCAGGAGAGAGAGAGAGATACCTGAAGGAGGGAGATACCTGAAGGAGGGAGATACCTGAAGGAGAGAGAGAGAGAGAGAGAGTAGTTGCCATTGATAGCAAGGCATATTATTTTCGTTTTCCTAACCTAAGAGGCCACTAAGGGGTTTACCAAAGGGCCAGAAAGAGAAGGACCAGAGGTCCTTGCTCGGCTGGAGCCGAGCTGGGAATGAGTCTTTCACCAACTTCGCGGTCTTTTATAAGCCTCTATTCTGGCTGAGTTGCCAGATAGCGCAATGTGTTCCAGATAGCGCCATGTGTCCCATTAATCATCCATTGTGTAACACATATATGACGGCAGTTATTCCAATTAAATTCTGTTTATTAAATAAATACACAATCAATCTTTATTAATTGCATACCTTTCCAGTTTTTTTTTTGCAATGATCGGATTGCTAGATATATATTATTATTTATATATATATATATATATACACATTCTTTTCTTATGTTAGGTAATATATATATAATATATAATATATATATTTATTTATTTTAAACATTTAATTTTAGTTTAGAAGCAAATTTAACATTAACTTCATTGAACTTAAAGAAACAAATAACATAGTTTACCTTTGAAAACGTCATAATAGAAAATAATTAATTTTACGGCTAACTAGTTTATTTCGTTTACTATAATTATACAGTATTTTAAACAGCTTATGATACATATATATATATATTTGTGTGTATATATATATATATATAATAATAAACGAATAATCAACTCGCACACACACACACACACACACACACTTCCCGGAATTTATCAACCGGATTGAATAAAAGTAAAGGCAACTTTCAATATTTTAGTAATATAACAGAATTAACAAAGTTACCCAATAAATATTTCGTTAGACAGAAAATGAATTTTATAAGGGATGCCCAACTAGCTATGAATATATCACCAAACGCTTTATTTACGTTTGTTAAAAAATATTCGTTTTAGTCTTTCCTTCTTATTGATAACTTATTTAAACTAACACATTTATTGTCATTCCACTTGACAACCAGAACTTCTCCCCGTGTGTCAAATGAATAATTATAGTAGAAACAATTCATTTAAAGTTGAAATTAGCCAAAACACATTCTCATTGCGCTTACGAAAAAACATATATTAACAATATATGGTGGTAAATGAATCCAATTAAATTCTGTTTATTAAATAAATAATTTTCATTATAAATATTCGAGTATCAGTGGGGAAAAACGAACGGAAATGAAAATTTATGAAACAAATCAAAACAGACGATCGTCATTCCCCAAACCCGTATATATATATATATATATATATATATATAATAAACGAATAAACAACTCGTGCACACACCACACACACACACACACACACGCACACACGCACACGAGGAAAAGACGACTCTGTGCCAATTCGAATCGTGTCCCTAGAGACCTTTTCGGCCGAGGGATTAATCCTTTCGTCCAAGATATTCGATCAAAACCTCACCTCACTCCGACTCTTAGATATACACACAATTATAATAAATAATAAACGAAAGAAACGAGGTGGGGAAACCTGAAAATACTAATAAAATATATATATATATATATATATATAATATATATATATATATATAAAAAGAAAGAGCGAGAGTTTGTTCAAATAAAGATACCCACAATTATAATAAATAATAATCGAAAATGGCAGAGTTTGTTTCTAGTGAGAAAGGAAAGCCTATGTTCTTAGTGAATGGGTTTTATATGTAAGAGATCAGCAAAGCCCAGCTGTTCATCATTCCACATAATAAATAAAGTGGTTGGCAGATAAACGGGTATCCTACGTGTCCTAGTGGTTAAGACGCTGGGGCTGTTGATGGTTCCACGTTAAACTGTAGGTCTAAGGTGGTCATTACACAATAAAAGAAAGTGGTTGGCAGATAAATGGGTACCCTACGTGTCCTAGTGGTTAAGACGCTGGGCTGTTGATGGTTCGGAGTTAAACTGTAGGTCTAAGGTGGTCATTCCACATAATAAAAGAAAGTGGTTGGCAGATAAATGGGTACCCTACGTGTCCTAGTGGTTAAGACGCTGGGGTGTTGATGGTTCCACGTTAAACTGTAGGTCTAAGGTGGTCATTACACATAATAAAAGAAAGTGGTTGGCAGATAAATGGGTACCCTACGTGTCCTAGTGGTTAAGACGCTGGGGCTGTTGATGGTTCCACGTTAAACTGTAGGTCTAAGGTGGTCATTCACATAATAAAAGAAAGTGGTTGGCAGATTAAATGGGTACCCTACGTGTCCTAGTGGTTAAGACGTTGGGCTGTTGATGGTTCGGAGTTAAACTGTAGGTCTAAGGTGGTCATTCCACATAATAAAAGAAAGTGGTTGGTAGATAAATGGGTACCCTACGTGTCCTAGTGGTTAAGACGCTGGGGCTGTTGATGGTTCACGTTAAACTGTAGGTCTAAGGTGGTCATTCCACATAATAAAAGAAAGTGGTTGGCAGATAAATGGGTACCCTACGTGTCCTAGTGGTTAAGACGCTGGGGCTGTTGATGGTTCGGAGTTAAACTGTAGGTCTAAGGTGGTCATTACACATAATAAAGAAAGTGGTTGGCAGATAAATGGGTACCCTACGTGTCCTAGTGGTTAAGACGCTGGGGCTGTTGATGGCTCCACGTTAAACTGTAGGTCTAAGGTGGAGTGGAACAAAGAAAGTGGTTGGCAGATAAATGGGTACCCTACGTGTCCTAGTGGTTAAGACGCTGGGCTGTTGATGGTTCGGAGTTAAACTGTAGGTCTAAGGTGGAGTGGAAAGCTTGACCTTCGTCAGAATGAACAATTCGGGCGGACCTTAGACCCACAGTTTAACGTTGAAACCGAATGTTATTTTTAAAATATAATTATGATATATTTCTTTATACCCTCTCGATTACATTAGTGACTAATGATGCGGGAAACTGAGTAAATGGAAATATTATTTTCTCGAAAACTATGGGTGATAGAAAACTTCTGAAACCATATTTGGAATCAATATCAAAAGTTCTATACGAATCACCAAATAATTTTCAAAGGAGAATAAGAGCATTAAATCTATTAGTGAAAATATAAAGATGCAATTACTCGTCCGTACCCGTTATAGCGGAATGGTACACGTCATAGCTCCACCCAGCTACATCGGCAGCCAATCACGACGAACATCTGGTCTTTTGGGCGGAGCTTGGCGAATGTGCATATAAAAGGGGATATTTTCAGTTGGGAGTAACAGTAGCTATTTTCGCATCAGTGAATAATCATTCCTCAACCATGGACCTGTACGTCCCCAGATTTGTATGAAGAAAGTGATACTGCAGCATTAACTGCAGTTAGTCTTTTTAACGCGATTGATCGTGACGACTTATTTTCAACGCAAACCGTAGAAGATATTTGCAGTGAAGCTCCTTACAATCCGACGCAAGGGACTACCATAGAAATGTAAGTGTCCATAATTCGATTTTATATATATATGGAGAGTTGTAGTATTTCGTCAAATAGATACTAGTCAAAAATGTCAATCAATGTTATTTCCCCATCATGCTAAAATCGAAATTGGTAATCGAACCAAAGATATCTTCACATAATGGGGATCTGTCTGTATACTCTGTATATGTTTTAAAAGCATTATTCCTTTAAGGTCCGATGAGGATTTGACACGTGTTATACAATCTTTTGAAGAACCTCGGAATATGGATGATATACTGATCAGTCAGCAGTGTCACACATCCTCCACCATGGACCTGTACGTCTCCCCAGACTTGTATGAAGAACGTGATACTGCAGCATTAACCGCAATTAGTCTTTTCAATGCGATTGATCGTGGCGAATTATTTTCAACGCAAACCGTAGAAGATATTTGCAGTGACGCTCCTTACAACCCGACGCAAGGGACTACCATAGAAATGTAAGTGTCTATAATTAGAATTTTATATATATATGGAGAGTTGTAGTATCTCGTCAAATAGATACTCGCCAAAAATGTCAATCAGTGTTATTTCCCCATTATGCTAAAATCGAAATTTTTATGGCGTTCACTCCTCGAACCAAAGATATCTTCACATAATGGGGATCTGTCTGTCTGTATACTCTGTATATGTTTTAAAAGCATTATTCCTTTAAGGTCCGATGAGGATTTGACACGAGTTATACAATCTTTTGAAGAATCTCGGAATAGGGAGGGTATACTGATCAGTCAACAATGTCACACCGAAATAATGTAAGTGTTTTTCGATCTTTTTGGGATAAGAAGACACAATATATTTTCATAAATTTATTAAATGAAAGAAATCAGTACAATAAACGAATATACCGTTACAAATATACGAACAAAAACATTATAATATACAACGAGTACGTACAATTGGAAAACGGTTTTTTATCTGTCTGCATACCATTTCATCGTTTCGGCGAGTGTGACACGGGTCAAATAAATTTAAAAAATTTATAAATTCTTTATCATTTGACATATGCATGAGAAATGAGACACAGTACATTCCGCAAACATTAGTAAAATATCCTTGCATGCGAAATGGGGTCCACACAACTTCGGGAATATGTAACTGAGCGAGAAATTTTACAATAATAGGGTCACTCCAGGGTTGAGTACCGAGTGAATCAAAATAGTACAGGCGCTGTCTATTTTTAAAATAGACAGCGATCCAGTGAATCCCTTCATTACCGATGATGTCTGTGTTCACAATAAGACTACCGCATTCTCGCGTACTTGGCAAACTCAATGTTTCATTCTTCGCAAACACGCCGATAAATTTGGAACGTGTGACTCGCTCCATTACTTTCTGAAGTGTATTAGCATCCATTTTAAAAGTCAGTGATAACGCTTCTAAATCTATCTACTTCTATTAGGGCTTGCGATTCGAGATATACTAGTACACTAATAGGAGCGTCTATAGGCTTGGCGAATTCCAGCCGCACTGAGATGTTACCGCTCTGCTGTGGGGTTAAATGGGTATTTACGCTAGCAGATAAGTCAGGTGTAATGTCAAACGGGTAAAGGTTAAATTGATCAATGAATTCTTCCTGCGTTACCCCATTACCAAGCTCATCACAATCACCTGCAATATGGGTCAGATTACTATAGGCTCTGGCACAAAGAGGTAACACAGCGTCTGATGAATAGTCCGTACCCATTGTTCCACCCAAAGCAGTGCCATTAACGTATAGAGTTATATTTTTAAGTCCGAAATTCTCGAATTTAAAGGCACTCTTTTTATATTTTCCATTCACCGAAGCGTGGTCCTGCATGCCGATTAATATCCTTTTAGGAAGATTTCCCAGGGCAATGTTTTCTATCTGCTTCGATGCCAACCCTGCAGGAACCGTATATAGTTTGATCTGCACTCTGTTAATAGGATATTTCACTGTAGCGTTTAGTAAATTTTTCTCAATTTCTAGTTGTTTTGGTGAACTTAATTTCACTCGCCGTACGCGGAGGTATGTGTCCATAATGTGAACCACAACGGACTTTGCACCCTCTTCTTGATTCGCATCCAGATTTAAGCAGATCTCAGGACTCGTGCGGGTGAGCTTTATTTTCATATCCACCCCGTTCACAAGCAACTTCTCCTGGAAAGTGAAATCTGTGTGCAACCGTCCAAAACACTCGTATATTTTCTTTTTAGAATTTTTAAATTTGTCCTTTATACTATTTTCATCTTTAGTTTGATAATATCCCTCCGCACTTAAAAAGGTAGCCTTCGCTTCTTTGGAAAAGTTGAGGACATTTTCCAAATAGGCTCGTAGATGATAGTACCCCGTGCCTGCCGATATGTTGGTCTGATTTAAATATACGTCACACTGGTTGAATATGGCGTGCAGAAAGTTTGTTTCAG
This sequence comes from Bathynomus jamesi, assembly GCA_023014485.1. Classification (NCBI taxonomy): domain Eukaryota; kingdom Metazoa; phylum Arthropoda; class Malacostraca; order Isopoda; family Cirolanidae; genus Bathynomus; species Bathynomus jamesi. The sequence continues at coordinate 32,546 of JAJOZX010012538.1, forward strand.
GGTATACAGCATATTTGTCATCGCAGACCGTTCCATCAGAATGGGCTATACGTAGCTTAGCGTACATGTGCACACAGCTTGGATCAAAAAAGTAAGGACCTGAGCTGGGTATCACGAATTCTATAGGTGCACTCGGGAACTAATTGTGTTTAAAGGGTTAATTGTAATAAAGTCACTGTGCTCAATAGAAACTTGGGTTGGCGGGAGCTCAAAAAAGGACAGCTCCGATTTACAGCATTGTGAACTACATGGGTGGATGAAGCGTGCCATGGCGAAATAGTGACTCCTCTCTCGACAAGTGGTAAACAAACTATGATTCATGAGATCAATATCCTTAGCTTATATCAGTCAAAAAAGTGGTCAACCATAGGTTTCATTCGCTTACAGCATTTCTTTTTTGATAGCCTTTTACGTTTAATACCACGTGACCCCTTCTTCTTCCGGGGAGCCCTCTTCTTCTTCCCGCCACCACGCATTTTTCTCTTTGCATCTTTGATGATTTCGTTCCGTGTACGCTTTAAATGTTTTTTTAGAGCTTCTTTAGGTTTAGCCCCGGCCAATATGTCTTCTGCAGTGTTAAGGCCTGATTGTAGCGCTTTCCTTCCAAGGTATCTGGCACCCCTCTTCAGCAAAGGAACAGCCGTACGTAGTATGGATGAAAAAATGGATCCAAGTCCACTACCGCGCTGGTATCGCATCCCTCGATAGACGGTGAAAGGCTTTCTATCCATTATAACTCAGTGCGTCGAAAGTGTAGCTTCACTGTTAAGCTCCCGTTACCGAATGGGAAGTTTTCGCCCTCAATCGTTCTTATATATATTGTGATATTGGTTATTAAATTAGTTGCGACATTCACATAATGGGGTCTGTCATATGTAATACTCAAACTCCTTCCTCTATGGTTGGGGATGTGAGCAATGCGCAGCAGGCGTGCCTGGGTATCCCCAACAAACTGGTGCTCCACTATATTACTGTAAATATAGCACATGTCTGGGGACCTTTCAGCCAATTTCTCCATCTTCAATTGATACATTAATCTGGACAAGTTATACTGTGTCTCGTGAAATGTGTCTCTTTGGAAGGCTGCGCTATATCGGCCGTTGGTTAGAATTTTGAACTTTCTATGTTCTTTAAGACGTCTGTTAGTCTTTGATTTTAGGATTAGTGTATGTGCAGGGTTGTTTACGATTTCATATACTAAATCATTCGTAAGGTTTGAGTTTCTTAAACTTACGTTTAAGCCTCTCACAACATCCTCGGCCGAACCATATTGACCCGGCCCTAGTCTTACTTCTGTACTGTAATACCGTGCAATCTTAGTCCGAGCGATGCGCATAGTTTCATCCATAGCTACCCCAGCTTTTTCACACTCGTCAATGTCTCTAAGAATCGTAAAAACGGTTTCTTTATGTTCAATATTTAAAAAGACGGTGTCCAGCTGAATTTCGCATATCCCCACCTCATACGAATCACGACCCAATTCAATGTGCCCATGGAGTTCTGTTACAAAGTTGGCTAGCGTGTTGTTAGGGTGTACAGACAGGGACGAGGAGGACGGGAGTGTGACGTAGAAATGGTTAGGAGCCATGTTGCATACTATTTAAGCTTCATTATTGCATCAGCTTTTATATAGGTGTTGAAGCTTTCTGGGTACCCTAGCCATTTCACCAGGTACATTTTTCTCCTTCCTGAACCTTTGCTTCCTAAAATTTTCTCAATTTTAAACACATTTTTTTCTAAATTAAACGCAACTTTCTGCAATTCCTCGCGGTAAAAGCCTCCTGAGATTTCTTCCCCATTCAAATCTTCAATGTAATACATCATTATCTCACCTTTAGGTCTCACAGCCCTAACTTTAAAAATCTCGCGTGTCCATCCTTGCTCAAAACCCTTTGCGAATTTATTCCCCGAACGCGACAGCCTTACATAATCATTGATTTTGAAGCGCACAGAGTGTGGTGGTGGTGGTGATCCATCTCTTCTCGGGAGCGTACCTCTTTCTAAAACTTCGTTAGGTGTTGCCCCAATCGTGCGATGGTGTGAGCGGTTGTAGGATGATGCCAATGATTCCAGAATGTCTAGAAATCTGTATGTGTTTTTATGTGTAAAATAACGGTGCATGCGTTCCTTTATGGTGCGCTGAACTCTTTCAGCTAAAGAAGCCTTATGTATAGAATTGGTTGTGTAATAGCTGATATTAAACTCTGTCAACATATTCTGAAAAGCACGGCCTATAAACTCCTTCCCCATATCCGTACAAAAATAGCCAGGAACCCTGTTTTCTTTTAACATTAGCGTTTTGGTGGCTTTAGCAACTGTTTCAGGTGATTTATTTTTCAGAGGAACTAGCCACAGATATCTAGAGAATACGTCTATTATGAATAGAATGTAGCGGTAACCATCGTTATACACAGAATATCTTTGCATGTCTGTTAAATCTGCTTGCCAAATAGAATCAATCGAGGAAGCCGTTGTCTTGGCTGTTTTAAACCTTTTTCTCACAGGCTTATGAAGCGTATAAGCGTCCTGCTCCCTCAAAAATCTTTCAACATCTTTTTTTCCTACTCCGTAAACACTTCTGTACAGTCTATCTACGCCGCCGTAAGAGGATGGGGTAGAAATGTCATAATAGCGTTTAGTTAATACGTTAGCCATTTGCGTATTTTAGAGGCACGTGGGTAGGGTTGGTTTAACCTCTTCTTGCTCCTCTTCAAAGGTGTTACCGCCGGGGGTGACGGCGCCTTCAATTGTGTCACAGGCGTTGCATGTTCCAAGTCTTTTAACCTGTTCAGATTTCCTATCAACGTTTTAGGGACATTTATTTGTTGTAGTCTTGCTTTAATATGCTTCCATCCTGATGGTGATGGCCTATCCCACTTTCTCACCAGATCATGGACAATGTCTACGATATTCGATCCCTGTACCTTTGATCCTTCCACAATGATCTCCCCTGTATCGGTCCATTGTATGGCGGGATCCTCATTCAATAGATTATAAAGACTTAAGCCTTTACTCCTCAATGTAAGTGGGAGGGTATTTTTTAATACATGTTCGATATGTTGTGTGGCTAATCTTTTTGGTTGGTCAGCTGTGTCGTCGGGTACAGATCCTATGTCGCCATCGTCCCCCGTGCTGTGCCTAATAACCACAGGAATCTCTGTAGGGCTCTTATAATTTTCGTACTCGTGAAGAAATTTCTGCAGAGCTTCTTGGTATAAGATTCTTTTCTCATCAGGTGTTTTTTCACTGTTTAATAGGGCTAACAATTCGCTTTCCATTCTTTTAAGTCTGCTTTTACGGGGATCTAGATACGTGTCTCTTTGCAGTGAGGCGTACACCTCGTGGGGAATCACTACCACTTTCTTCATTATATTAATCTAGTCAGTAAAGGACCCAAAACTGAAAATAAGATGGGGAGAAATGACCCTCCTGTTTGTACAATAATTCGTTTTTTCTTCGCTACAGTTTGGCTTTTACGAGCGAGTGCACGTATTATGTTCTTGTAGCGGCGTAGGCGAGCCTTCTGATGGGTTTTCATTGATACATTGCAATTTATAACGTTAAGACAGATTTCACAGATGCATTTTAAAAAGTCGGCATCGATATTTTTAATAAACATCTGCTGCATTGCCCGGGCAGTCGATGATAGATTTTTATTAATTCACGGTATTTCTTTAGTCTCTTTGTCATTCTGGAATATACACCGTTTCAGGCTCGTTTGGAAATATATTCGTTCGCAGAAGCACTCTAAACGTGTTTCGCGGATGAAGGTCGCAAAGCAAATATCCGTAACGCGTGCTTGTAGCTTCTTTATAAACTTCCAAAAACTCCTTACGCTGATTCGGGAACATTTGATTGGCTAATACCCCAATTTGTGATACATCTCTACGTTGCGCGAATAAGACTAGATATTGCGTATTTAACGACACATCGCGCATGTATCTATTTTTGAAAAATAGATTCTGATTGATGAAGAACACGCTTATGTTAAGATGGTGGGAGAATACTGTAAATGTCTCGGCAAACGTTTTATCCATCTCCAACATGAGATCGTCAATTACAATGATTGTATGTTCATTTCCCTTTAACGAATTAACGTCATATACGCCTTTGTGGAACAAAATATCATCTTGGTACTCGTTGAACACTGATTGATACGTCGAATAGCACCATATAACTTTATGCACAAATTTCGAGAACATCTCCCCCTTTTCTTTAATGATTTTAAGCATAAACACAGTTTTACCACATCCTGTAGGTCCAGATATAATACATGTGGATGGGCTCGTGAATCTGAATTTTTCTACAGAGTCCATTTCTAACACGTCACACTCCTAAGTGAGTCATTTACAAAATATTACAAATTTTGAGTGCTGATCCTTATATTTCTTCTCCCACAGAACCGTGAATGACGATGAGGTAGAGCAGCCCATCATTACGGATGACCTCGACGACAGTGTAGTTGTGATCTCCTCCCCTGAACCCTCACCAGCGATACCGGTAACACGTCCAAAGCGGAGGTATGAGATACCCACGTCAGGTATAAAGCGACCGAAATACGCGTCTGTTGCAGCGGTAATAGATCCCCAACCCTCAACCTCTTACGCAACAACACCCCCAGCAGCACCTAATATATCCCCTTATTCATCCGCCGCCCCCGTTCTGTTAAGTCTACAATAATAGAGCCCCAACCATCAACCTCCTACGCAACAGGGCCCCCATCAGCAGCACCTTCGCTAATATATCCACTAATTCCGCCCCCCGTTCTGTTGAGGATGGTATAACGCTGGAATTGGTGCGATCCGCAGCCCCCACCCCAGCCTTGACTAGAAATCGGTATAGAGTCAGGGTCGACCCTAGAGTCATGTATAGCAGTGGAATTGAGCGCGGACTACGCCGGGTTGTAGAGCATATTATAGAGTTTGCTCTTCAGAATCGTGACGAGCGTGAAGTCAGGACGAGTCTGTCCTTTGGATTCGGGTCAGATGACGGTGATGTAGACGATTATTGGGTGATAGTGCCATTTAGACGTTTGGCGGCTGAAGATGTAGAATATATATTAGGGCGTATAATGCAAGCCGCCCAAAGTAGTATAGCCTTCAATATGGACAACTTCACGGTAAATATTGACCATGTATACCGTGTTGCGGGTCATAGTGCCATACCGTATACTCTTAACTTCAATTCTCAAGCTATTTATAGACGGCATATAAACGTCGATCGTGGTTGCGGCTTTATAGCAGTACTCTTAGCACGTATGTTTACTGTACAAAATACACGAACTCAAAAAATTTGGTTGCCTACAGTCGTGGAGCGTGCCCGTAAACTAGCTGTAGACTGTGAACTTGAATTTGACTGTAATATGGGTCCTGAAGAGCTGAGAAGGGTAGAACAGGAAATGAATGTCCGCATAGTTGTGTTTGGGTTGGATGATCGTCGTAGGACTGTGTATGTTTTTAAAAGCTGTGTGAGAGATCGTACAAGGCCCCTACTTATTTTAGGATTGTCAGGGACAACGTATCTCCCCATCCGTAATATAAGGTGGCTTTACGCGAGTTATGGGAGACATCATGATTTGTGTAAGGGGTGCCTCGAGTTTGCGGATGATATAGTGAGACATTGTAAAGAATGTCACATGGTATGTGAGCAGTGTAAAAGCACCAAATGTGAAAGCCGTGTAGTTGAAGCTGAGAAGAGAGACTGTGATGTGTGTAGACGCACATTTTTCAATAATAGCTGTTTTGATTTCCATAAATCAATTGGCACGTGCAGGAAAATGAGAATCTGTGAATGTGGTATGTTTCACACAATGGATAATTGGGGAAAATTTAAGCACAAGTGTGACGTAATTCACTGTCCTACATGCCAGGAGGAATATAAGGCGGATGGAGTAAAGCATGTATGTTATATGAAAGATGCTAAGCCTAAAAATAACCCTTGTATAACTGTATACTACGATATAGAAACATATACGAACGCTGAAACCAAAGAGGTAATTCCACATTTACTTGTGAGCCAGACTATCTGTGATGAGTGTATGGATATCGAATGTGACGAGTGCCCCAAATGTGGTAAACGGACAAACGTTTTTAAACGAATGTCAGCGATAGTCCTGTGAAACTATTGTGTCCTATATTGTCAAGTTAGCCGACAAGTTCAAAAAAATGACTGTGTATATTCTCGCCCATAACGGGGCAAAGTTTGACACGCAGTTCCTTTATAAGGAGTTGCTTGAACACGAATCCTCTGAGATATTTACAGGTGATCCATTGAAAAGAGGCAACAAATTAATACAGATGCAGATAAGAGGCAATGTACAATTTAAAGATACTTTATATTCACACCTTGTAAATTAGCAAAGCTACCCAAGGTGATGGGAGTAGCAGCTGAAGTTTCCAAAGGATACTTCCCATACACTTTCCTCACCAGCGAGACTTTAAACTACGTAGGCCACCACCCCCCAAACATTATTTTGACTGTATGGATGAACGTGAAGACTTTGATCGATACTACGACAGTTTTAATGAAAGTAACCCTTATAATATAGCTGATGAATGTGAGCGTTATTGCGTGAATGATGTGCGCGTGCTTAGAGTATGTTTCCAGGCCTTTAGAAGGATGTACATAGCCCGTTTCAAATGCGATCCACTGCAAGTCGCAACCACCATCGCATCATTATGTTTTACGGTGTTCAAGAATAACTTCATGCCGAAAGACACCTTAGCCATTATTCACCGAAACAATCCCCGCAGTTACGGGCACAAGGCTATTTACTGGCTCATACACCTACAGCAACAGACAGGTGTATACATAAAGCACGCCCGCAACACGGGTGAAGTACCCATTAAGATTAATGGACGTGTTTTTTGGGTTGATGGGTTAAGTGAAAACCGTGTCACTGGTGTGAAGACTGTGTACTCCTTTAACGGTTGCTGGTGGCATGGATGCCCCCGTCTGAGTGCGGAGTCACCGGAGATACCACGGTAGGTCTCCTGCCGACTGTCTTGCATCGACCCGCACCCGCGATCAACTTATAGGATCACAGTTCACTCACAAAGTCTTGTGGGAGCATGAATATGATGCACGGATGGAGACAGACGAGGTGTACCGTGAGGAAATAAAAGCGATCAAGCGTTCAATGGTGCTGGATCCTCTCAAATGTGGTGATGATAGCTTGTTTGGAGACAAATCCTTTCAGACTATACTTCCTACGGAGGGCGTGAAGCTCCAACTACGATTTCTGTTCTTTATACCCATACGTGATAGAGCCTCCGTACCCCGTGGGCGCTCCTGAGAAACTGGTGGGACCTAGCCTACATCCATCAATGAATTTTCAAAAAATTTGAATGATCGTTACTTTGGGATCTCTTTCGTAGACGTACTCCCCCCACGCAATTTATGGATGCCGATCTTACCTGTCGTTATCGACGACAAGCTCATGTTTCCCCTGTGCGTGAAGTGCGCGGAAGAGGATAACGGCGATTGTAACCATATACCCACCAGCGTAAGATCAGAGGCGTATATACAAGTCCTGAGTTGGCCCTAGCCGTGCGCCATTGGTTATAGAATACTGAAGATACATGAGTGTGAGGTTTCAGAAGCTACCCAACTTTTCACATCATATATAACACCTTTTGAAGGATAAGGTTGGGCATCAGGGTATCCGCGAGGAGTTGATACCGAAGATGAAAAGTCTGCCTATATTCAACGTTACCGCGACCGCGAAGGTATACAACTTGATCGTGTCCAAATTGTAAAGAATCCTGGCAAGCGCTTTAGTGCAAAGTTGTGTCTAAACAGTCTATGGGGAAAATTTGCGCAGAATACCGGCAGAGGGAGCATTCATTTGGCACAAAGTTATAGCGATGTCTGGGATTATGCCAATGCCCCCGATAAAGAGGTCATGGAGATCGTAAATGTAGGTAATACTTACGTAATAAAGTACAACAACACTGAATTTGCCACAGATACCTCAAGGGTTACAAACATACCTGTGGCCAGCTTCACAACAGCCTACGCCCGTATAAAACTTTGGGGTCTATTGCATTCTCTTGGGCGGAGAGTATTGTATGCCGATACAGATAGCGTGATATTCACAGAGAGGGAGGGTGAATACATGCCCACTATTGGGGAGTTCCTCGGCGAGCTCACTGATGAGATCAAGGATGAGTATGGGGACAACGCATACGCCGACTCTTTGCCTCAACAGGACCTAAGACTTATGGGGTACGGGTCAGGGTGGGGGAGGAAATGAAATATATCGTGAAGGCAAAGGGTATTACGCTCAACCATGCGAATCGGGAGGTTGTTAACTTTGAGTCGTTGAAGGATCTAGTATGTTTGGATGAACAACCTCCCCAACTAATTGTAGGCACCCACAATTTTCGGGCGCAGAAGCTGGGGGGCGTGAAGGAACTTAGGGGTACGATGGTGTGCCGTAACACCTATAGGAAACGTTACCAGTTACCTGGTACCTATGATACCGTACCCTTTGGATACCAATGATGCTTCTAACTCACACGTCTTGTATATAATCGTATCTATTTGTAATATATATATATAACTTGAATATCTCGTTTATTAAATCGTATTTGTAAATATATATAACTTGAATATCTCGTTTATTAAATAAATCATGTTTCAAATAGCGTTTCACTTTCTCCTTTGTGTGTGTGTGTGTGTGTGTGTGTGTGTGTAGGTGAAAGTTCTAAGCTCCGCCCACTGTAAGACCGTGAGTCATGCTACTATCTGGGATCCCTGCGTGGTCAGTCGACCGCAGTAAGCCCGAGAGATCAGACGTGTATTCAGATCAGACGTGTATTCAAATGGCTACCTTTAATATTGCTTGTACTACGTTTACGAAATGGTATTCAGTAAAGTGCCAGGATGTGGTGGATACCGAAAAACTTCCTATTCATCCCTCCTATGCCTCTTTTAAAAACACATTGGATTGTGCGAAGTTCCAAGATGTACAAATACTCTACGGATGTTCTGGTGAGACCGTTGAAGGCTTTCGTTGCACAGACGATGTGCTGAAGTATACTGCAGAGCTAAACTTTATAAAGTCTCACATACACCGTGAAGTAAAAGAAACAACGCGTGCAGAAGAGAAGCAGCAGGTATGGATAATGAGTCTTGCTGATGGGTGGTGTGACAAGCGGTATTACGTCATGCTACACCATGTCGATTACTCATACCCTACGACTGGAAATGTGAATCTCGTGATCATGGACAATCTTAAGTATTTTTATCACTATATTAACGTATATCATGATGAGGTTCGTAGTGAGGTTGTGGCTAGTGCCCTGCGTGAATTTTTAACAGAGTTTAGAGACGAGTATCGTTTGATGGGCAGAAAGGAAAAATATGAACATATGTTCCTCTCAAATAGTGCGCCGGAGTGTGGAGATATTTAGTAAAACTAAAATGTTCCTAGTTCTTATCCAAAATGTCTGGTGCGTAGGCTGGTAGTGATATTCTTGTACCGGTACAACAATTCGACTCGCGGAACAAGCCCATTCACGTATCATCGAGTCAGCCGCCCGTCGAACCATTCCTGCCTACCTGCGTGCCTCACACGGCTCATAGTTATCTCAGAGCTTGAGCCGAGTGGACGTGCGCTCTTCGAATACGATGGAACTTCCTTTGAGCAGCATTCTCAACGCCTCGTACGATGTGTCCGTGACGAAATCGTTGCGCGTGTTCAGGCGTAATTCCGGTACCATTAGCTATGTACTGGAAACGGAATGTAGACCGACAAACAAACGGGTTTATTTAAGTATCGAGGAGATGAATAGAATCTTTGTGATAGTTGAGAAGTGGAGTGAAGATCGTTATAAAATACCTGCTAACGTAGGTACAAGAAGAGAGCAGATTAGTGACGCACCCTCATACGCCGTTGTATGTACGTTGTGTATAAATAACGATCGGCCGTGCATTGATATACGGTTGATGTGGAAGAATGCTTCTGATAATAACGCTCTTATTCCTACGCGAAACCGTTTCATCCTCGACAGAATGTTTGAAATCGTCGGATTCCGTAAACTGAAACCTATATTAGACGCGCGTGTTACGGATATTTATTTTGATACAGTACTTGAATACGCATACACCGCTCTGCTCGATGGGTTTACCGAGTGTAGGGCTGGTGAGAATGGTCTAGTGCTGGATGTTTATTTAAAAAGTTTAGACTCTTTGAAATACCATGAACTTTGGTACAAAGCAATTGATCGGTACAAGGCTGAGCTCACCTACACCGTTCCCTGAAGAACTATTTCTTTATATAACGCGCAGTTGTCGTAACGATTTAGAAGATTATTTCAATTGCCGCTATGTTGAGTGAGTTCACGATTGAAAAGCTCGAGTCGGTAGAAATAAACCCTCGATTGGAAAAGCGTTCTTATAAACTTGTGTTTAATAATGTAGCTAACGATGAACTCTTTGTGCGTGCTTTTGATTGTATTCTAGACGTATTTAAAGATGACTTACCAACCGGTTGTAAAGTGGGAACAAAAATAGTACTGAACGATATGAAAGCCCTTCATATCGAATACAGGTTTCCCTATACTTTAAGCGGTGAAATATTATTAAGCCGCATATACTGCGTAATGCAGAGCAATAATGATGTAATTGTAAACTCGATTAAGACCGAGTTTAGTATTTTGAAAAAAAAGTGAATTGTATTTATATTTTGCTTGACATTTCTCCTGTACTGATTATACGCATATTTCTATTGAAATGTATATTTATTTGAAAAGTATATTTATTTTATAAATATATCTCCATAATTTGTGTGTGTGTGTGTGTGTATATCTCCTGTACTGTTATGTACATATTTCTATTGAAGTGTATATTTATTTGAAATGTATATTTTATTTTATATATATCCATAATTGTGTGTATATATTTCTGTTATATGCATATTCCTCAAATGTATATTTATTTTCTATATATTTATAATAAAAAGAATGATGCAATGTTTTACTTAATTGTTATGCCTTCTACTACCGGTATTCGAAATATAATAATGTATACAAGGTATTGCGGTATCTGGCAACTAAGCCTTCTAAGCCAACTGGCTGATTGAGTCTATAATAATGTATACAATAATACTGCTAAAAGAGGTATCTGGCAACTCAAGCCATTTACAGCCAACTGGCTGATTAGGCGTATATAATAATGTATACAATAATACTGCTAAAAAGAGGTATCTGCAACTCAAGCCATTTACAGCCAACTGGCTGATTAGGAGTCTATAATAATGTATACAATGGTATCGCGGTATCTGGCAACTCAAGCCATTACGCCAACTGGCTGATTAGGAGCCTATAAAACAACGCCAACTCGGCTGAAGTCTTAATGTGCACTTGGCTCCTGCCAGGTGAACACCTCTCTCTCCTTCTCTCCTTTCTCTTGGGGGATAACGCCGCCTCCAAGTTTCCCCCCACCCCCTTTGCAACACCCCACCCCCTTTGCAACATTACATAATAACCTGCAACATTCTTGCACTCCCCTTTTCGGCTATACTACTCTCGCTTTTCGAGCGGTGCTTTTGTGCTTTTAAGGGGCACTTTAGCGCTTTTAAGAAGCTTTTTAGTAAAGCCTTTTATAAAAGTGTTTTTCTGTTATCTCCTTTTTTGCTTTTGTTGTTGTTGTTGTTTTTGTCGTTGTTGTTAAGAGGTTCGTTTAACACCTGTTTGCGTCGAGTACAGTGAGAAACCGTGATTAAACAGTAATTGATTGTCTATTTTTACCGGGACAAATTCATTTATATACAAGGTGTTATCAAATTATGTTTCATAAATTAGTATACAGATTCAAGACGTCAAAGTGAACAAAAAGTTGCTCTGAACATAAATCCTCAATCGCTTCGTTTCCGAGATACATTGCTCGTTTGCCGAGGACGATCCAATTAAAATGAGTCATTACAGTTTATCAAAATTTATTTACAGCAAGTGCCTCAAAATGGTTTCCATTGCATCAGAATACAGTAACATACGTCAACGCGCGTTGAAAATTTTGCCGCATACGTTCAAAAAACCTACATGGTTGCCTATTGTTTTGAACAATCTTGAACACGTTTCCACAATTCCTCCATGTTATTAACTTCTCAAGCATAAACAAGATTTGTAAATATTCCAGAAGAAAAAGTAAATTGCATTTAGGTCCGGAGGCCTGAGTGGTCAAGCGACGGGACCATGCCGCCCATGTATGTACTCTGATGCAGGGAAACCATTTTGAGCACTTGCTGTAAATAACTTTGATAAAATAATGACTTTCATTTTAATTGGATCGTCCTCGGCAAAAAAGCAAAATGTATCTCGGAAACAAAAATCGATTGCGGCTTTATGTTCATAGCAACTTTTTTGTTCACTTTGACGTCCTAATTTATGAAAACATAATTTCATAACACCCTCTCTGTGTATAAATATATATATATATATATATATAATATATATATATATATATATATATATGTGTGTGGTGTGTGTGTGTGTGTGTGCGTTTGTGTGACATGGAAACATTTATATTTTTTTTTTATTCAAACAATGTAGGGATGGAGGAGTCCAATTGAACAGCACCAAGATCTCGGACATTACTTACGCCTTTTGATTTCTTCTGTGGGGCAACCTTAAAAAAAAAGTGTCCATTACCTCATTTTTCATTTGTCGTTATTCTCTTCCTCGTGTGCAGAACGCTCCTCTATACTTACGTCGTTCTATACATAATATATATGGTTTGGTTTTTGGAGGTTATTCCACTTTGAGACATAATCGTCTTTAAATTTATTTCGTTTTAAGTTACAAATACTGTAGTGTTTTTCCGTATTCCGTCTGCAGATATATAAAAAAAAAATTCTATTCTATTCTAAAATAAATACAATTCTGTATACGGACGGTTGCGATTGCGGCTGCTTGTGGTTTTGGTCCAGTTTGTGTAGAGCGAGCCTGAGATAGTACGAATATGATTGTGATTAATACGGGTAAATTTGTACTGTCTAGGGAGGGAACATAAATTTACGGGCATCTTGCTCTGAAGAATCACGCACCAGGACTGATAATAAGTGGAAGTATCTCGATGCAAACTAACGAAACTTGCAAGAAACTTAATACGGATATGGATTTTTTTTTTATTGGACCAGCGATTCTTAACCTTTTAGGTTGCGACCCAAATTCTGGTCTGGGCGACCCATGCCTTCAAACGGTTCACTGTAATAAAATAAATAATAGTAAAAATGAGTAGGATAACATAAATAAATGATAAATGACAATTTAATGACCCAATTAAATGGTTTGGCGACCCAGGGGTTAAGAACCACTGTATTAGACTAACACAGAGTATTGTTGCTTTCAGCGGTAAGAACCACGTACGGAAGCTTTATCACTACTTAACCCCTCATATTTGCTTGGCAATGTTGCTGCAGCTGCTCGTACCCTGAAATGGGTGTATGGGCGGAATGATGCTCTATATGAAAAGGTTTATAACTCTTCATACTTCCACTTAAATTGTGAATTAATCGCTGAATATATATAAAGGGTGATCCAGAGAAATGGGACCCAAAAGAAACCCCTGTAACTCTTAAAGTATAAGTCCTTTTATAAAATCATACGCATCATTCGAAAGAGGATAGTTACAAGTTTGTACAGGATTGTATAGGTTTTGACAAGACAAGATAAGATACAAAACAAAATAAAAGTGTTAGTTAAAACTAACCCTTCAAGATGACTGCATGGACTGTGGAACAGCTCCGTTTCATAACTGAGCAATATTATGAGCATGGAAGAAGTGTAGTTTCAGCTCAAAGATCTTTCAAGACAAATTTTCAGATGTCAAAATCACCTTCTAAGAAAGTAATCCGTCGGTGTGTCAGAAATTTTTCCCTAACTGGCAGCATTGGAAAAAGAAAACCAACTGGAAGAGTGCGCACAGCAAGGATAGACGAGATCATTAACAGAACTCATGAAATTGTACAGGATAATCCTAACATAAGCATCAGACGTGCTTCTCAGCTGTTAGGAGTTGGATATGGAACAACACACTGTATATTCAAGCAAAATTTAATGCTCTTTCCATATAAAATTCAAACAGTGCAACAACTAAACGATGGAGATTTCGCACGAAGACGACAATTCTGTCAATGGATCCAACAGAAGGTAAATGACGCCACCAATTTTCTAGCAACTTTGATTATGTCAGACGAAGCCCATTTTCACTTGAATGGAACTGTAAACAAACAAAATTGTCGTTTCTGGGCAACAGAAAATCCATTGAATAATTACCGAAGTCCCGTTGCATAGTCAGCGTGTAACTGTTTGGTGTGGTCTTACTGCATCTCAGATCATAGGGCCGTACTTTTTCGAGGATTCCACCGGAAACACGGTCACTGTAAATGGTGATCGCTACGAAAAAATGTTGACCGATTTCCTTATTCCTAAATTAAGAGATCTTTGTCTAGAAAACCACTGGTTCCAACAAGACGGAGCTACCTGCCATACCACGAGGAACTGCATGGCAGTTTTGCGTCAAACGTTTCCAGGCGAGTTAATCTCAAGATTTGGAGACGTTGAATGGCCCGCAAGGTCTCCGGATTTTTCTCCCTTAGATTATTATCTCTGGGGATATTTAAAGAGTAGGGTCTCAGAAATAACCGAACGACCTTGCAAGAATTGAAGGCCGCCATCACAAATGAGATACAGGCCATACCACCGCACACTCTTGCAAAAGTGATGCAGAACTTACAAGCGAGAACACTGGAATGCTTGGCAACTAATGGAGCACATTTGAAAGGAGTCATTTTTAAAAAATAAATATTTCATAATAAACTTGTAACTCTACTCTTTCGAATGATATATAGTTTTTATGAAAGGAATTAAATATTAAGAATATTTGGCTTTTTTTTATGGGTCCCATTTATCTGGATCACCCTATATATATATATATATGATGAATAAAACCACGAAGGAAAGGAAACACAGAATGGTGCTCAAGCGCTTTTGTCTAATGACATCCTCAGGAACACTGAAGTACATAAAGAGTTACAGCCTATATATAGGTTACAGAAATATATATATATATATATATATATATATATATATATATATATATATTATAACGGAGAGATAAAAATAAAAAATTAAACAGTAAAGGATTGTGGGAGGAGCATACAAATTTGTAAGGAAAAACTACCGATTTTTAGCACAAGATCAAATGAATTGTTTCCAACCAATGTTATAGATTAGACGAAAGCGCTTGAGCACCATTCTGTTTCCTTTTCTTCGTGGTTTTATTCATCATAAATATTTTTCACGTGTTACTTTCGTGAAATAATTTTCATATATATATATATATATATATATATATGAAAATTATTTCACGAAAGTGACACGTGAAAAATATTTATTCATCATATTATATATATACACGGTGAACCAAAAGTAGGTGGACAGTAGGTTGAATACGGTTTGTGTTATATTATATTATAACTATGGTGTTCATTATAACTATGGTGTTTGTGTTATATTATATTAAATATTGTAACTAAATTTATTTAAATTTTATTTTGTATTATAGTACCTATACAAAAAATTAAATATGTATTCTCAAAATAAACGTTATCATTTACTGTCCACCTACATTTGGTTCACCCTATATATATATATATATATATATATATTATATATATTCCATGTAAATACGTATCATTCGTTTATAAACCTATATAAACACGTATTATTAGATACATGCATACCCTATTTTTAAGAAGAAATACCCAACACACTCAAGTATCATGAATGTTTTCCGGCACACGTCATCATTGCTCTACCGCATCGTTTACACGCAGTTTTTTACCGCCCGTCGTCGTCGTTCGATTTTTGCGTCTGTGTGGGAGAGAATGTGAATGTTGTGTCTGTGATTTATGTCAGTCGTGGGAGAAGAAGCAGTTACAGCCTAACAAAGAACCGAAGATTCACTCTGGGTTATCTCAAGAGAGAGAGAGAGAGAGAGAGAGAGAGAGAGAGAGAGAGAGAGGACTAAAATTTTCATATCATGATTACACTTATGAACATATACATTTTTCGCACAGTAGAGGTAGTATTACTAGTAGTAAAGGACAGAAAAAGGTCTTATCAATATTATAATATTATCAATGAAGTCTAAAAAACCACGATACTGTTCCGTTGAATATTTAAAATAAATTCTATAATATTCCCTCGTACCAGGACTGATTGAAGATAGGGGACACCGATATAGACCCTTCAGCCAGTCCGCACCCTCTTATTTCTAGCTGTTACAAACTCCTTTGACAATACACACAATATGCATGTCGTGGTGTGTGTATGTGTGTGTGTGCACGCAAACAAATGTGCGAGTGTGTGCTTGTGTAGGCTTTATGGGAATGTGATGAATAATCCCCAAACTGTACCAGCCTCCCTATACGAAACAAAAATGCGCACGCAAAAGCAGAAACTATATTTGAAAATTCAAATACAGTATGTGGTACTTCGCTTTCTGAGAACTAAGAACTGTGAAATTATAGTAGCCGAATTCAAAATACTAAGATTTTCGTCAAACTGCAAACAATCCTACATTATATTCTGAATTAGCTTCCCTAATAAAGTGGGCAATGCTCTCCAGAGGTTTTGACTCCCTAAAGTCTTCTTCTGTTTCTCACCTCTGAGAACTGAAACCAGACCAAGCCAGCGCCTCCTACTACATTTAGGAGTAAAAAAACATCATCAACCCTGACAGCAACCCAATTAACTCTGCTTATAGTTCTCCTTGATGGGTTTCTTTGGAGGTTGCAATTCCCGAGCGTTCTCATATTGACAACGCACAGTCCTCTAAAAAAAACAACAACAAAAAAACCCAAACCCGGTCGGAAACTCCTACTACATTTATCACAAAAGGGATATCACTGCTCCTATCTCCAAAAACCTTTCTTTAAATTTAGTTAGCTATCGGAAGGTCTTGATTTCTAAGAACTTCCACTGATTATATATATATATATATAGTATATATATATATATATATATATTATAATATATATATATATATATATAATATAAAATGAACAGATGTGTAACAAAAATTAAACGTAGCTAAATATTATTATGGTACACAACACACACTTCAGATGTAGAAAGAGTAATAAAAACAGTCATTTAATGTCAAGTGCTTTTTCCACGGGACTCAAGAAAGGTTAAGTAGGTTCGTCTTGGCATTGAAGGACTGAGAGTTTTGTATAATGGGTTTATCAAAAGTTCGCTAAAGTTCAGTTAAAGTTTTCTTAGAATTGCTACACATATGGGAGGAGGTCTTCACCTTGGGAACTATAACGATCAAAGTGTGCTCCCAATAGGGTACGTGTCAGGATTTCTCGTCTGTGCCGTGGGAGGGATTAGCAGCAGCCCCTTTTGTCTCTTCCCCGAGTACCGTCATTTTGGAGGTGTGACCCGTGCGTCAAGGTGGGTATAAAGGTGTCGCACGCACAAAATAGTGCACGTAAAAAAAGATATGGGAGGAAAAGGTTTTCGGGAAACAATGATATTTAAAGGTCGTAACTTCGTACTGAACACTCACTTATGCCATGCGGTAAATTGAGTCTTCCCGAGTTCAACACACAATCCTATTTTAAATTACATGACACGAACTAATTATTGCTGCCTTCCTTTAATTAGTACATGCATTATTTACGATTTTGTGATACATAAGTAAGTTGTTGTGTAAGGAATTAGTAATTACTTAGCTATGTGTGGCTTGCATATATTGTACAACAATGCGTTAGACGTGCATATTGACTACCAGCTAAAAAATACATTAGTTTTAAATTTTATTTCAGTTATGGAGCCATTTTCACATTCGTCATTGAAATAAATAGTGTGTGTGTGTGTGTGTGTGTGTGTGTGTGTGTGTGTGTTCCGTTGGAAGAGTGGGAGATGATTCTCAAGAATGATGATATATTTATCGGAATCAATACTTCCTTTGTTGACTGTTTCCTACTGTTGTCCACATTTTTTAAAATCCACTCGATAGACCATCTTTCAACGATAACGTAAATACGAGTCTTGAAATGCTTCTTTTATAACTATTTACTACAACCATACGCATATCCATTCCACGTAAATTGGTTAAAGTGAGACACGTTGTGAATAGGATAAATATAAAAAATGCCGTGGGTCTGCGTATCATCTCTGGCCTATACTTATTTTCGTTTTATACGTACCCTAGCAGCTGTGAGTAGGAGTTTTCGCGGAATGAAGCAACATCCATTTTAATCCAGTTTATGCAAACAGCGTTCGTTGTTTATTGTAGTAAACAGACATTATTTGCGATGAGTACAAACCTTATTCGTAGATTGGACCTCACCTAGCGATCAGTAACAACTTTTTTGTGTTCTTTCTCTAAGCAATGATGATGATGATGACCGTTCTGGTCGTCGATGGTTATAACTTTTTCTTTATTTGTCTGACGAAACTTTAACGACGCTCTCTCTCTCTCTCTCTCTCTCTCTCTCTCTCTCTCTCTCTCTCTCTCTCTCTCTCTCTCTGGCACCCGTTGCCATTGGTACCTCCTCGGTATGGGCCGCAAGGCCTTTGAGGTACTTCTTTTCCTTGTAACTTCTTGTATCTCTCTCTCTCTCTCTCTCTCTCTCTCTCTTTCCATTTTGACACCAGTTTGATCTTGCAAGTGAAGACTACCGGTATATAGGGTGTCCCAAAAAAACTATATACTCTTTATAGCATTATATATTTTATAATTTAAAAAAACCAAACAATATATTGTTATAGCAATTGCCAATGAAAGGTAAATTAGTAAATCTAAGTGATCAAAATGTTATAGCGAGTTGTTTGCATATAAAATTTAATTAACTACGCCAAGTGCTCAAAATGTTCTCCGGCTGCATGAATGCACTTTTGAATGCGTCGACTAACTGATTCGCAGACATGGACTAATGTGGATGCTGTGATGGTCCCGCACTTTTCCCTAATTGCATCCTTAAGGTGTTCGAGTGTTGCGGGTCTTGTACCATAAACTGCATCCTTCAGGTAGCCCCACAAGTAAAAATCAAGTGGAGTCAAGTCCGGTGAACGTGGAGGATACTCAACGCTTCCTCTTCGTCCTATCCAATGGTTAGGCAACGTTTCATCGAGGTACCTTCTGACATCACAATGATAATGAGGGGGGGCTCCATCTTGTCGAAAGTAAAGTCGTCGTTTCCAAACAACTTCCGAACTGCAGGTATAATTTCTGTCCGCAGCATGTCGAGATATGCGGCACCGGTAACTGTCCCATTAAAGAAAACTGGTCCAACCAAACCCCTGGATGATAAACCACACCATGCTGTTAATCCTGGTAAATTAACACGTTTATCCACATAAACGTGTGGATTATCAAGTGACCAGTACCTGCAGTTGTGTCGATTTACTGTGCCATTCAGCTTGAAGGTAGCTTCATCAGACCACACGATTTTGTTGTATTGAAAGTGCATTCATGCCGTCGGAGAACATTTTGAGCACTTGGCGTAGTTAATTAAATTTTATATGCAAACAACTCGTTATAACATTTTGATCACTTAGAATTGTTTCCCAACCGGGGGCCATATGGCTCCCTGGGGGCCATGGCACATTTGAAGGGGGCCACAGGAAAATGTTATTTTGTAAAATAGAGTTAATCTGCATATTACCTACTGAAAATAATGCTTATGGGGGCCACAGGAAAAAATAAGGTTCCTAAGGGGGCCATAAGCCAAAACCGGTTGGGAACCACTGAGTCTTAGATTACTAATTTACCTTTCATTGGCAATTGCTATAACAATATGTTGTTTGGTTTTTTTTAAATTATAAAATATATGATGCTATAAAGAGTATATAGTTTTTTGGGGACACCCTGTATAATGCTATATCTAGAGCACCAACTATACGAGGCATCTTCAACAATCTAAAAACTCCTTGAACGCACTTCACTCTCTATTTACACGAAAAATAATATATATATATATATATATATATATATATATATATATATATACAAACTCAGAATGGTCCTGAGGGTAATTTGAGTATATATCAGTAATGTAGTCCCTAGAACAATCTGGGGTGTTAAATGTCGTTAAACCTTGATTGACCAAAAAAAAAAGTCTCTCTCTCTCTCTCAGATCAAAGAAATAGTTTAAAAAATACATTAAAAAAACTTAGCAGAGCGAAAGAGTTGATAAAGTTATCATTTAAAAATTAATAAAATTTTTCTTTTCGTAACAAATTTCTGAAGTCATCCCTCATTTTGGTAAGAAAAAAAATGGATGAGAGAAGGGGGTACATTTTAATTTTTATTCGAAATTAAATTTTAAAAAAATTTAATGAAATTGTATAGCCGATTTGTTTAAGCGTGGGAGAGTGTGGGAGATGCGAGAAGAGAAACACTTTGTTCCTACATCATCATTTTCGTGGTTTCACCACAAGGAAGAATAATAAAAGTGAGAATAAAGACGGTCGTGTCGTTACGAAGAGAGAGAGAGAGAGAGAGAGAGAGAGAGAGAGAGAGAGAGAGAGAGAGAGGTAAAAACTTGAAATTGGGCATCAAACACGTTTTCTTTTTTGTTTTTTCTTTTTTTAGGGGGGGGGGGGACATGCACGGCATTTTAAACTCGACTCTCAGAGTCTCGCTGCATTATATAATGATCTTGAACGCTCTTTGAGGAAATACTTTTGAGAGATAATTTGTTACTACCAAAAAAAGAAGTTAATAATAATAAAAAAAAAAAAAAAAAAGTACCTCATCATGAAATCCTCCTTTAAAAGCGTAAAGAAGAAATAAAAAATAACTGGACTACACAAGAGCTTCTAAAATAAAACGTTATTATGAAAGATATATATATATATATATAGTCATCGAAGCATTCATAGTTTAAGTGGAAGTATAAAGAGTTAAATATCTTTGCACATGGAGCATCATTCCGCCTATACGCCCATTTCAGAGCACGAGCAGCTCGCGGACATTGGCAAGCAAATAGGGAGTCAATAGTATATTGATGATGCTTCTGTACGTGGTTCATCACCACTAAAACCAACAATGCTCCGTTAGTATATATATATATATATATATATATATATATATTATATTGTGTGTGTGACATCCGCATCCGCATTTTGCACTGTGGATGTTATAACATTATAACGTTTGCATAAATGCAGTATGCACCTAATTCCCAAACGTCTGTACGATGTCACTGACTAATATTCCGCGTTTTGAGAACTTCAAGAAAAGAAAATGTTGTTGAAGGGTAAACAGTACCACAGCCTAGAAGCGCTCATCTTCCGCCATTTGTTTCATATTTTCTGGTGTGTCTAATTGTATCCGCTGCTTCCTTGGCAAGGATATACAACTAAAAGGTTAGATAATAATTATTATTGTGGCTAAAACTCGTAAATACTGTTTGAAAGAATATACCATAGCATCATTACTGAGTACGAATGTAGTGTACAATGTACATTCTACATTGTACATAGCATGATTGCTCAGCTATATGGCTTCTTTTTTTTTTTAACTGATCAATGTTGTAGTTTCTTATAAAGTCCAACGGTTTAAAATTTAAATTTTTTTTTATAGACATCCGCATTGCATAGACTTTAAAGATCCGCATCCGGGGATGCGTAAAATCTGACATCCGTGACATCACTAATATGTATATATACTAACAAAATAGTATTGGAATTTAGGTATAAAAATGTTTTCCTTCTTCTGATTAGTCAACGTTTGGAAAAACTGAAACATGGTTCCTGACTGGATGATTCATAATCTCCAGCCCACATTTTCAAACATGATTCTGTTACTATTCCGTAAGTATATATAGGGTGGCACAAAAGTAGGTATACAGTTTCATATGTTAATTTTTTTAATTAATTTTCCTTTCAGAGTAGATAATAATGAACACCTGCGTGATTAACACATGTTATGTGTAAAGTTTAATTAAATAAATCATCAACTGTATACCTACTTTATATATATATATATATATATATATATATATATATATATGAAACTGTATACCTACTTTTGGGCCACCCTATATATATATATATATATATATATATATATATATATAGTTGCCTTAGTTAAATTATATCGAATCCCGAAGTGCCCACAAAAAGTAATTGCTGACATATACAAAGACCGACGGCGTTTTTAATCTAATTAACCAAATTGAAACATAATTTTTGAACCTAATTAAACGTAATAAAATTAATCTATCCCATTCCCGAACTTAGCGTAACCTAACCAGGCATAACTTAATCTAAACTATACTCTAACTTAACCCTTATTTCATATCTTGGGTTGTATAATTTAACCATGGTTATGAAATAAGAGTTAACCTAACTTAAGGATGAGAGCCATATAAAATTTGACGTAATGTATATAGTTAGGATACCCTCAAGTTACAGCGCCATCAAGATTAATTTGGCATCACTACAAATAGGGGCATGCCCAGTACATTTCGTAAAGTCAATAAATTGTAGCTTCTTTGCTCCTGAGAAGGTCCTGAAAAGATGAACGGCCTTTCTTGTACGTTTAGGAAAACCTACAAAAAATGGTGGGTCAACGTTCTGTAGTGCAATATAAAATCTCCGGTTTTATTTATATATATATATATATATATATATATATATATATATATATAAAAGAGGGCTTTAAAGTAAGAAATCCTGTACGGTAATGGAAATGGATCAATTTGAAAATTTCCTCCTTTCATCAAGATTCCTACTTTCGGATTTCTCATTCTTGGACGAAGACTGAAATGGTGGGAATGACTTTAAAAGAGAAAAAAAAGACCAATATAGATTCAGAACTAAAATAATTCGAAATATGATACATGTATTTACAAACTATATGAAACCTAAAATTACATTTTGTAAGTAACAATAATAATAATAATAATAATAATAATTTCCAAGGAAGTAAAGATACTTTAATCGCGTGAAAGCCAGGGTATAAGATCAAGTTCCTCTTTAATGAAGTGACAATGGGGTATGTGGGTATTATTCACTCAAAGTTGAACTTTGACTTTTCCCTTCTTTCATTTTTCATTCTTTTGAAATTCACGATAAAAAAAAATTTTGGAAATTTTTTATTTTTTGAAGATGATGATGATGATGATGATGATGAGAGGATGAAAAAATGACAGGATGAGAAAAATGACAGGATGAGAGCATGAGAAGGTGTAAACATTTTCACTTATTACCGAGAGTTTGAGTAACTCCCAAAAAACGAAAATTTTATTCAGAGATTGAACATTTTTTGTCTTCTTTGAACACAAAAACTGAAACGTGGGTAAAATTTTGCCTTTAATTCGTAGAAGAGAGAGAGAGAGAGAGGTTACACATATTTTTCTGAAGAAAACCTCCCCCTCTCCCCGTAATATGGGGACAGCGTTACTAGTGTTAGGGGACGGAGGGGACCTATAGCTTTACGTGGAATCCGAACCACGGGTCGTTACATAATCTGGGCGTAGAGGACGGTCTCCTATCCAACTACTCTCCAAACCCAATGACGCTTATCTTCAGTGATCAACCGGAAGCGGTGTTACGATAT
Organism: Bathynomus jamesi; assembly: GCA_023014485.1. Classification (NCBI taxonomy): domain Eukaryota; kingdom Metazoa; phylum Arthropoda; class Malacostraca; order Isopoda; family Cirolanidae; genus Bathynomus; species Bathynomus jamesi. The sequence continues at coordinate 56,132 of JAJOZX010012538.1, forward strand.
TAACCACGACGTAGCCTTTGTAAATAATAAAGTTACCCCAATTATTAGAAGAAGTCGCGCCAGCGCCAATACAATAGATGAATGGGTAACACCGTTTCCCTATAGGCTAAATGAAGAAACTAACTGAGGTCGGAGGGTTCGAATCTCGATGTTGCTAATAATGATAATCGAAGATTTAACGCAGTGTGCCGCATTCGTTTGGCCTGAGCACTATTCCAGTTTCAGACCCTTCTCGCTAGTTATTGTTAACAAAGAGTTAAATATACAAAGTGCCCTTAAGTCATCTTTACAAATTCAGTTGAAATTGAATTGAATTTGTAGAAATAATTTATGGACACCCTATAGTACTATGCGACAAGAGATACGTGATTCAACTTTTATGATATACAGTAAACCTGTTTGTGAAGAAAACTTTAATCGCGTAATTTGGCAAAAGGTTATAAAGAACGTCAAGCAAAAGGTTCATTATTAGTTTTGGATTAGGTTCATTCATATTACGAAAACGTCTCGGGCTGATAACGATAAAACGTTCGCTTTCAGTAAAACTTCGGGAAACATTTGAAGGAAATGTACAGTTTCGGAAAAAAAAAGTTCGCTTAAAAATATATAATTTCTATAAAGCATAAAGAAATTATTAATTGGTATAAGGGGAATTGCTAATTAGTAATATTTTATGCTTCATAAAAGTTTAAGTTTCGAGGCGAACTTTTTTCCCGAAACGGTACACGTTTGTTCACACTACGGGAAAGTTTAACTCTTAATGTGAGAGGAATGTTATAGCAATGAACAAAACGTTTCCAAATAGGTAAAAATCTGGTTGGTTGGTCGTTCCTTTTGTATCGAGACGGAGGTGAATAATCTGACCTGAAATTGAAGTAAAAAAAATTTTCCTTCACTCTTCGAAGAAAGATTACACCTTTTTCTCCCCGAGGAAAACCTTACTTTGTTTTGTAGATAACGTTGCCTCTCTCGTATAGGGGCGCCTTTTATAGCAACCATAGAAATTACTTCGAAATTTATTTGAAAAAAAAACATTAATTAAAGCGTATTTTTTATGAAGCGGGTTTTTTTTTTTTTTTTTTTTAAATAGACGACGAATATGCGTGTAATAAACGAATAAGTTAATCGATTCTTTCCAAGAAAGGTTCACTAAGAACAATTGGGTATCAGTAGGCTGACCATATTTCCTGAGACAAAAACGGGACATTGGGATGGCAAAAAAGGGACGGGGGTTATGTAATATTCTGTATTCATGAAAAAGTAAGTACATAAACATATTGAGCTTACAATTATTCTTCAGTGACAGAACCCATACAGAACCCACAAAAAAAACGGTACTGTCCCGTTCAAAACGGTACGTATGGTCAGCCTAGACCGTATCAGCCCACTCAGTCATTTCATTTCATTCCTCGCCCAACAGTGAGAATTTTAAAAGAGGCAATTCTCGAGTCGATCTGTTCCCATTTCATGCTATTCTTATTCTCATCCGCGGTTTCCCTACTTTAGTCCAGGTTAGGTTAGGTTAGGAAATATTAGCCATTGTCATTTTGGCGACTTTACCGCGAATACGAATAACGTTCTTTCTCGAATGAAAAAAACCCCTCTTTTTCTCAAATGTTGATTTTTGCGCGTTCTCATTTGCGGACCAGGAATAAGAATGGTAATGAGTAGGAAGTAATCGACCAATGGATAATGTTATATTCATTTCCGAAAGAGGTAATGAAGTATTTTACTCAAAGCGGTTAATTCGTTTAAAGTTAGGAAACAGTAACAGTATAATAAGATAAAAGTTTTACGTAACATTTAGTAATAGTTTGAAATTAAGTTAATTATTACTATTACTCTTTATAAAAATATTCAACATTTAAAAAATATCCGTTTCATTCTGAGTGAAGGAAAGTAATAAGGTGAAGTTGCTTAACCTTCTTTAACGGCAAAGGTCGTACGATAAAAGGGACTTACGCCTTTGCGTGGGATCTGAACGCGGAGGAGGGTCCCTCATCCAGCCCCTGGACAGACCCAGCGTCGCTTAACCCGACTGTTCTAACGGGAAGTGGTGTCGCGACTTAGCCACGACTGGACCCGTATTAAATGAGGCATAATAAAATTTATCGTAATACCCTATTCACACTAGGGTAAAGTTGCCCAATGGTCGCGCATTGGTCCTAATGTCGTGCATTTGACTTAACTTCGTTACTAGTATTTTGTGGGAGTTTTTTTTTTGTTTTAAGTTAAATGCGCGACCAACATTAGGACCCATGCGCGACCATTGGCAACTTCACCCTACTCTTGGAACGAGGAACAAAATTCAAAGAATTTTGTTCATAGAATTGCTGTTCTTTTAAAAAGGAATACATTGCGTTGAGTGTTCACACTGATTTTTACCCATTTTAACGGAATCCTCAAAGTTGTAATCATCATTTATTTGAAACCCGAAATTAGAAATACATTTTTTTTTATATATTGTGGTTATTTCATGTTGTACAGAGATTTGTTTACTTTTGGTACTTTGGAACCGTTTCCGAACTTGTTCCTTCCTTGTACCATCGGCTACAAAAGTTGGAATACACTGGACTCTAAGATATAGATGTGGCCCCGTTGTATCAAGACTTTGGTAACTGATGGTATGCTTTTACTCGAAAATGGAGCGAGTAATTTCTCACAAACCATTGTGAACGAGGAATGTTGTGTCCGAAAGTGCACACATTCTCCAAGGAATCCGATGAAGCGCGTCATATGGAACAGGAATTCCACGAAAAACGTAAAATATGAGCGCCATATAAAGAACAGTTATGCATTTTGCTTCAATTTCTCATTCCCAGACGTTGATTTAAAAATGTATAACTTCAAAGATGTGTTTTCATCCTTTGCTAATTTATCCGTTAAGGACACGGTAATCACGTTTAATGATAGTCTTTAAACAATTAGATGGCGTAACCATTGAGTCCCAATTGTATCCCACTTTTACTAATGCATTTTCACGCTTCCACGAAGCAGATTAAGCTTGGTTCGATGACACAACCATTGTATTTCAAATCAATCTCGTAATCGAAGATATACTACATAGACGACACTTTGTTATTTTGACATCCCTTTTCATTCTAAAGTATTTGTGAATTATTTAAATTGGCCTACTTAAAATATTAATTATTTTAAAATCGATAGAACTAAAGTTTAGTTCGTTATATCGCGAGAAATCTTTCCCAGTTATCGATGCACCCATTTTTAAGGTATACTCCTTTTGGCTTTAAACTAAATTTCAGAAAGCGACTTACGGACCGTGTGTATGAAAATGTTTTCATATTATTTATCTTTTCCCTCTAAAATAACATTCTTAATTCCTACCTTGAGGAGCTAATACTGAAATGTATCCGCACATTCGAATGATCAATTTTTAACATCGTATCCCGTATCTATGAAAGAGGATACTAGATAAACATCAATACCCTTTTATGGTTACATTAGCTTAAGGATTGGAATATATTTAAAACTATTTTTTTCTCGCTTAGTAACACTCGAGTACAAATCGATTTCAAATTTATTTTTACTAATAATAACATAAGTATTGGTTCATTCTTGTTTCAAATATTACGTACGTGCATGAGCGCTTGAAACTTTTTTAGGATCACCTGAAGATCAGGGCACCCAGCCTTCTTTAGTTAGCCTTATAAGGCTAACTAACGAAAATATCACGACCTAACCTAACCATTCGTTAGGTCAACTGTACGCCCTTGACGATTGGTTAGGTTAGGTCGTGATATTTTCGTTAGTTAGCTTTATAAAGCTAACTAAAGAAGGCTGGGGGCCCTGATCTTCGGGTGATCCCTTTTTTTTTTTTTTTGTACAATTATATGCCAATACGAATTAAAATGTAATATTGAAAATACTAAATTTGGCAGAGGTGCGAGGGTTGTACGTGGTTGAATATCATCCAAAGCGTACAACTATATAGTCAGACCAAGCATGTACAAAATTTCATACTCTTTTGTGTAATAGACGAAAAGCTAGCGAGACCATAACTTTACAGAAATACCACAACCATCAAAATTTTGAACTTCACATCCAAAACAGTGAAACCAAATTTGTGAAGCCGCACTCAAAATTTAAGTGACCCGTGAGCTTACAGTCGACGTTAAGGTCTCAGTGGCTTAAAAATTCTGTTCAAAATCTCAAGTATGAAATTATTTACACGTTATAATGTGAGCCGTGGACCGACTAGGCTTTGATAATAATTCATCATTGATATTTGTTTCATTGTGATACCACATATGTTAGTAGTGCTATACCCACCAACTCCATCAAGCAAGGGTCAATGAGCGCAAGACATTAGCAGCCGAACCACTCTACCTCTTATAGTAAACCATCTAAATCATTTGTGTAAGAGCTCTGCGCGTGAAAACTGTAAATCACAGTGTCTGAAATAATTTTTTGGTGTTTAGTGTTAATTATGCGTAAGAAGTTATTTCGGAATCCCTTTATTTATGTAAGAAAACCAACTTTTCACTGATATTTCCATGTTAACTTAGGCCTATACATTATAAGGTAATTGTCACTGTTTTAATGTTAACCCCGTGCTTTTAAATGTTAAGTTCGTATTAGGTAATGTTTACTTCACTAGGAGTAGGTAATGGTATTGTATTTTCAGTTCCTAACTCGTTTAAATTTCTTCACTGTTTAATAAATTTGTTAGTCTAATTGCGGTCAATAAGGAGGGCCAGAAATTGGCACAGCGCTCAGGCCATAGGTATAATTATAGGTATATGAAGTACTTAGGCATAACTATCTGTTTTAATATAGTTTCCGAATGTTATATATATATATATCCACACAAGCAGAACCTTTGGCTCCCCGGGGCTTGTGCTTCGCAAACTCGCCTATGGCTAGAGGTTAGGGTTACCCCTTTGGGGGAGGTCATTCTCCCTCCCCCCAAAACCTCCTCACCCCCTTTATTCAAATTGGGGGGATAACCCTCACCCCCTTGTTGCATAACCCCTCTCCCCCATTATCCCCCACCCCGAGGTCATTCTCCCCCTCCCCCAAAACCCCATCACCCCCTTTATGCAACTTGGGGGCTCACCCCCACCCCCTTGTTGCATAAAATGGTTGAAACATTGTGGGTAAGGTAATTTTTTTATAAAAAAAAATGGACCAATTTGTAGGGTTTTTTAAATGTTTAAGGATATATATAGTTTCGTGCCCATAGAGCCCCCCCCCCCCCACATTTCATACGTCGGGCCAATTAGGGTGAATCTTGTGCCCAGGCTAGGAGTACACTAGATTAGGTGGTCTTTCTGAGTTGGTTAGTAATTTTCCACATCATCAACTTTCGGTCAATCATGGCCATTGCCAAAAAAATAGGTTACCCCTAAACTACATATTTACCTTTCTCAGATCATTTTATAGTTCATAAATGTACAGCATCTCCAAAAAAGTAAGTTCTATTTTGTTTAATTCATGTTACAAAGCTTTTGACATAAATTTTACATTATTTTCAAGAAACTTTGGAGATTTTTCATGTGGTTTAGGCTATACGAACCATATATAGGCTAGGCGAACTAGGTTAGGCTATCAACGACTTTACAGTAAAAGATTGTTTATTCTACGGCTTAATGTGTGTTTACTGTTCAAGTTTTATTTCCCATACAAAGAGCGTTGTGCACTTCCAACGTGATTTTAAATGTTAATTTTGAATAAGGGAAGCGTTTGGCAGAGCTGCAATAAAGAAGAAATTTGAAGTTAAATAGAGGTGTGAAAGATCATTGTTTGGAAGAAAACGAGCATGCGCCATCTTCTATTGTAAATTTGATAAACTAGTGTATAAGCCTATATAGTAACCTATACTATACCTATAAGCCTACATTGGGGGAAAAATTAAATAACTTCTAAAGTTTCGTGAAAATAATGTGTCGTAGACATTATACGTCAAATACTTTGTAACAAAGTAGAGCGTCCTTCGTTGGAAGGCCTAGCCTATACTCATTTGGTCGACGAGATCGACTCTAAAAAAAGTTAACTTAATGTAACTCACAATCAGTGGCGGTCCTAGCTTACATGACGCCCTGGGCGAACCTCACCTTCAGCGCCCCCCCCCCCCCCCTGTTCGCCAACACACACACACATTCGAATCCCCCCAAAATAAAGGTCAGACATAACTCTTTCACAAAATAACTTTTTATTGGACTAATTGTTGGAACTTCAGAACCAAAACAAAGACTCAAATTTCTGAATTTTACAAATCCTTCATCACGTAAATAGAATAACTCACTTAAGAGAATGTAATTATGATACTATGAACAGGAAAAATACAAATTAAATTGCACAACTGCCATAAATAAACTAGAGAGAGCATTTGTACAATTTAGAAATTTGATTATCACATAAATAGAAAAAGACACTTAAGAGAGGGTAATTATTATGCTACACTTTGAACAAGAAACAAAATAAATTGCACCACAGCACAACTGCCATCTAAAGCCTGACTCTTCTTACCTTCCTTGATGCAAAGTCATGAATTAAATCATCATATGAAATCTGCTCAGCAATTGTATGATTTATACTGATGATGGCCAGACCGGTAAGGCGTTCCTGTGACATAGTTGACCTCAGGTAGGATTTGATGAGCTTCAGCTTTGAAAAGCTCCTCTCTGCTTCAGCAACAGTGACTGGAAGAGTAAGACCAATTCTGAGAGCAGTCCACAAATTTGGATATATTTCAGAGAGCTCCCTTTCATGGATAAATGTCAGCAGTTCAAGCAAGGATATGGTCTTTGATGGCAAGTCAGGCAAGTTCTTCAGCTCCTGTGCAAGCTCTCTGCCATCCAAGTCAGATTGTCCCTTAAAGTGTAGTGTAGTACTAAGGTTCACACATTGTTCTGTCAGCTCCTCAAATGTGAGATTTTGGAAATGTGTCAGCACTCCAAACTTCTCTCCCACAATTTCCAACGTGGAAAATCTTTCCTGAATGGCTGATGTTGCAGCATCAACCACTGCATTGAAAAATGTCACCTCCAGCTTCTTCAAAGCATCAATCAAGGGCTCATCAGATGCTTCATAGGAGAAGTGCCGCTTTGTGGACCTCAGCCGTTTTTGTTTTAACACAGCCTCCACATTCATTTGTTCACAGACATCTGTGGCTGCCATTTGTGCAGCCACAAAACCTGTTGCCCTGTAATTGCGGAGACCTCTCTCTGTTTTTTTTAGGAGATTTACTGCAACATCAACGTGCATGCTAGGAGACTGCATCTGCTTGCTCACATGCTGAATTTGGCACAACAGGTCATGCCACACTACTGAACAAATGGCGAAGCGGTATGACCCAACCTCCTCTGACAGAGATTGAGCCTCGACCTTTATTACAGAGTCTTTGGTGTGGTCCCTCACCTCGATCAGTGCATCTCTCACTGCAGCTGCTTGATATCTCAGGGGCTCCACACTCTTGATCTTGCTTTCCCACCTTGTATCAGACCACATCTTCAATGTGATGTTCACATGTTTTTTCAAAATGGCCCATCGTTGTGTGGAGGCTGAAAACAAGTTGTAAAGCTTCTGCAAGATGCCAAAGTAACTTGTGGCATCAATAGATCCCTTAGCAGCATCGGCCACAAGCAAATTCAGAGAATGAGCCCCACATGGAACAAACAGAGCTCTGGGATTAATTTCTAGGAGCCTGGATTGAACACCCTTGTTTTTTCCCCTCATGTTGGCCCCGTTGTCGTATGATTGTCCTCTACAGTCCATGAAAGGAACTTTTAGCTCCTCCAGTCTCTTCAGAATCAGAGATGCCAAATGTTGACCAGTGGACTCCTCTGCCTCCAAAAACCCCATGAAATGTTCCTTTACATGGGGCTTCCCCTCCAGTGACACAACCCGAATCACAACTGACAACTGTTCAGTGTGGCTGATATCTGGAGTGCAATCTAGAATTATTGAAAAAAAACTTTGATTGTTTGATGTCGCTCACCATTGCTGAAATGGTCTTGCTGCTCGACAAATCAATGAGTTCGTTTTGTATGTGGTGGCCGAGGTAGCTGGTGTGACTGGAGGTCCCTTTTTGGACACGGTTAATGTGCTCTTGCATTATAGGATCAAATTGTGCCATTTATTTATTTTTTATTTTTATTTATTTCTTTATTTATTTATTCTTATTTATTTCTTTATTTATTTATTCTTATTTTTATTTTTATTTTTTTTGCAGGCGCTCATGCCGCCCCTCCACAAATGCCGCCCTGTGCGGCTGCCCATATTGCCCATATGAGGAACCGCCACTGCTCACAATAACGTGTCGATTTTATATTACGTCACTCGAATGTCCTTAGCTCGTTTTGGTGACACTGTATTTATATAGTGCATTTTACCTATTATTACAGGTAAATTGAACGGAATAATGTAGACAGTATAACGGCAAGGAGGATGAATGAAGAGTTCAACAGAAGGAATAAGTTGTAAGGTAATGTTTAATACCAGTTTAGTCGGATCAGGTCATTAGATTAGTTTATAGTGGGACATTGGATATTCGACAAGATACGCTATCAACACACTAATTACCTTAATTTAACCTAACCTGAGGAGATCTAACTGAGCATAACCTAGCCTATGTCAACCTAACCTAACCCAATCCACTGGACATTTGTCGAGAGAATATCACGACTTAACCTAACCAATCGTAAGGTCAACTGTACGCCTTGATGATTAGTTAGGTTAAGTCGTGATAGTTTTGTTAGTTAGCCTTATAAGGCTAACTAAAGAAGGCTGGGGACCCTGATCTTCAGATGATCCAAAATTAGTACTTTTGAAGGTATTCCAACAGTAATTTTAAGTTTCCTACTCTAACTTTATACGTGGTCCTCACTGTTAACCATTTCAGGACGACCGCTACAAATTGGTAGCGTTTCAAATACATGCATTCATAACTTAACACTACGAAATATTCCGGCCTTAGAGTTAATTAATATGGTCCGATCGGTGGGTATGGCGTGTGTGTTTTATGATCGCTTTTGTCGTAAAAGTTTCATGGAGTAGAAAAACATTTGTTCGCATTTTGAGTAAAAGTCTGTTTGTGAAGTTCTTAGTTCCCTTTTTGTATTAAAATTATATTAAATAAAGGTACTTGTGGGTTATCTGTCGCCACTTTTTAATATTTTTTTATTTATTTATTTTTATATATTAAGAGGAGGATTCTTTATACTGTACGGCATTGACGATTGGTTAGGTTAAGTCGTGCTAGTTTGGTTAAATAAAACGGTATTTAACCAAACTAGCACGACTTAACCTAACCAATCGTCAATGCCGTACAGTATAAAGAATCCTCTTCTCTTAATATATAAAAATAAATAAATAAAAAAAATATTAAAAAGTGGCGACAGATAACCCACAAGTACCTAAATAAATTATATTATTTGAAAAATAAATTTTTAGATTAAAAAAAAAAAAAATCTATTTACAATACTTGGGAATTGTGACTGACCTCATTTGGGATATTTGAAACTGATTATTCCAAGTAAATATAACTTTATATTTGTTTAATGTAAACCAAATTTGGTTTCAAATTGAACTGATAATTTTGAACACGTTACTTTTAGTTTCAAATCCAAACGAAGTTTTTAAGTTTTTGCGGGTGTACATCTAGACTCTTTTCAAATGTATGTGTGTGTGTGTGTGTGTGTGTGTGTGTGCGTGTGCGCGCGCCAATTTTTCTTTTACGAGAAAAGAATTTAATTTTCAGAAAGCGTCTTCTGCGATTTGACATTCTTAAATCTTGACAATATGCTCTTATTTCTGCGAACTTTAGGCCCATCTAAGGGGGGTGCTTCTTCGTAACCACGTTGCAACCCGCTTCTCCTAAGATCATCGAGGTTAATCAACGTTGCATTTGTTCACTAATTGAATGATTGATAGCCCTTTTACGTTCAGATAATGAAGCGTCTCGTGAATGGTTTGGATCCCACGTAAACTTGTAGGTCCCCTCCCTAGCATGACCTTTGCTGTTACGGAGGAGGTTAAAGAACCCCCAAACGTTATTACAGTTGAGAACCAAGGGTCGAGGAAAAATCTTGTCAAATGAGTTTTTGGAGGTTAATTCAAACTGGAATTGAGAAAGGTGGGCCCCTCCCAGGAAGGAAAGGCAGTGTGAGGGTTTCCTGCGCATTGACAGATCTAGTTTAAAACTGGAAAGGAAGGCAGTCCTGAAAGAACTAAATTCAGTAGTACGGCATATATCTTTCACTACAATCAATCATATACTGTATGTATGTATATAATCTTGGTTTTGCTTCCGCCCGAAATATTCATTCTGGCGAAGGTCGTTTGTCACTCCACCTTAGCTCTACAGTTTAACGTGGAATCCGAACCCACGCCCCACCAGCAGCCTAGCGTCTTAACCACTAGGCTACCCAGGGTACCCATTTATCTACTAACCAATTTTCTTGTGGAAAGATGAACAGCTGGGTTTTGCTGCGCGCCGCCTGCCGTTACTGGGTCTTGATCCCGGGGTCGATGGATTCGTAGTCAGCGACGCTAACCACTACACCACTACACCACTGAGGCACGCATATATACATACTACAGGGCTATTGAAATTAATTCATCCGATTTTAACTGAGAATACTTCCGTACCTATCAACCGTGCATCAACTGGGCATACACCACATGAAAGAGGAAATCTCTGAGTTTTACAAGATCACCGCGAGAGGGCTCCAAAGTCACGCCGTGGCCTAGCCTAGCAACAAACAGTCAGTGTAAAAATAGCGTCCGCACAGCAGAAGGCGTTTTGTGTGTTGCAGTTTTCGAGCTGTAAATCGGTAGTCACAGTGCAGCGTGAGTTTCGTCGACGTTACAGAACAGATCCACCGGGTGCTCAGAGCATCCGTCGGTGGTATAGGCAGTTCGAGGAAACAGGATGTTTGTGTTTGCATTGTTACTGCCGTAGAGTCAGTGACAACGGACATGCTGGAGCGAGTATGGGAGGAATTCGACTATCGTGTCGACGTTGCTCGTGTAACTAGGGGAAGTCACATAGAGCATTTATGAGGTGAGAGACAAAATTTGGACAGTTTTTCTTTTGGTTGATGTATCACAAATCACACTGTATTTGTAACATTAAAAAATATTCTCATTTGAAATCAGGTGAATCAATTTCAATAGCCCTGTACTATTATTCAACAAATTTTCAATTATATATCTACACTACGGTGATAAATACACTAATTTTAAATCGGCCTATGGATTTAAAAAAAAAGACTACACATGTGCATGTTGGACAAATAATACTTGTGTATTAATCGCGTTTTTAATATCTGTCATTTTGCAATGTTAGTATGTATTAATTAAAAACGTACAAAACCAATGATACATATACGTTACATCTCGGATGCAGTACAGGAATCTAGATTTGTAAACATATAAAACATAAATATACATTTAAACGGCGAACGATTTGTAAAAATCCAAACAGCATATCTTATAAAGCACAATTATTCCAAGCGGAAATTGAGCGGACTTGGTTTTTTGTTGAGACAGCAAGGGGTTCCAAAAAACCTTAGCCCCCTCCATTTGCAGCTTACATGTTTACTTATATCGAAATAGTTTTTAGTGATTATAAAAATATATAAAATTCTTTATTTATTGCAGGTATTAAAAGTACTCTAGCTGATAAAGTGATAATATAATGGCTTCTCAATTGGTGATTCGGAGAGGCAACGTGTGATAGATCGCATACGAGCAATAACATTTCGAGAAGCTCGTGATGCTGGAGCCACCTTTATAACACGTTCATGGGTTGCCAAAAAGTTGCGAAGAAGTGAGGACTTCGTCAAAAGAAATTGGAATAAAACTTTGGATGAATGTGAAATGGATACAACCAAATCTGAGCGCCCAAATTTGCCACTCTCTCAGGAAACAAAGGACATCATTGAAAGCGGTACGCGTAAGCGGAAAACAGCTGTGCTAAACTTTCTAGAGAGAGCGAAGTGTTGAGAGGAAAGATCGTTAGTGGTGAGATCATTCGACTGTACCGTCATAGGCAAGGTTTAAACCCTTGGCATGAACTTACAAAGCCAAGAAAAACTCAACTCAACTCAACATCGATGACCGAATGTGGTTTGCCCATATCTTGAAGATTGGGATGTGGATGATTTCATGCATTTAGCTGTCTCCGATAAATTTTTGTTTACGTAACACGTCGGCCTAACTACCAAATGATCGAATGTGGGCCACAACACCAGATGAAATCGATGACAATGACATTATCGCGAATTATTAAAAAGTCCAGACTGTGTTGGTGTGTTTGTTTGTTCACTGCAAAGAAGCTCATGTGGGTGCTGAAGCCAAATGGTCAGAGTTGGGATGGACAGTATTTTCGTGATATTATTCTATCCCAGCATGTCATTCCTTTTCTAAGAAACCCAAACAATGTTATGGATGTCGATCATGTCACACTTCTGCACGATAAGGCCCCCTGCTTTAAGGCATTAGTCACTCAACAGTTGTTGCGGAACCATGAGATCGATTTCTTTGGAAATGAAGAATGGCCAGGAAATTCTCCTGACCTGAACGTCTGTGAACACATTGGATCAGTTATAAAGGACAAGGTTGAATGTCTCTTGTTTCAAGAACCTGCTGCAAATCGATTTTCGAAGGATACAATGACGCAACACATTGAAACTGTTTTAGCAAATTTGCGTAACGATCAAGATCTATTCACGTCACTTTTGGCAAGCTACCCAAAGCGAATTCAGGCTGTCTTGGAAGCCAATGGCGGGAACACCAATTTTTAATTGTTTCTCATTAAATGCAGGATTAAATTCTCTTTTGTAAGGTATGTTTAGTTTTACTGTACCTCTAATGGTTTAGGCCATGGGCGGGGGGGGCTAAGGTTTTATTGGAGCTCCGTATGTCTTCTGTGCTGACATGAATATCTCTGTGGATGTTGAGTAATGCTTAGCCCTTAAAAGCGCTAACACAATGTTTCCAACGTTAACCAAGTAGTTTTTCCTATACTCTGTACTTATACGCAGAATGCAAACTAGCTAGTAACGTCTTCAAAGTTCACCCTGTAAATATCAAGCGCAAAACACATGCATACAAACTATGTGCACCTCTGAAATTATATCGCTTCGTCTTGTTTCTAATTAAGTAATTCAAACTTAATTAATTTTAAAAGTAATTGATCGTCATCGTAATGAACCGTGAATAAATGTTTATTTTGTTATACTCCTAGGGTCCTTGGGGGTTTCTAACTCCCCCCCCCCGGTGGCTACGCCAATGTATATATAAATATAATGTGTGTAAGATTGACAAGTAGACAGATGGAGTAACTGGATTTTGGGAGCAGAGGAAACATTGTGGTTTTCAATGCCTCAAAAACCCAATTCCTTCATCTTTCTACTCCTCACAATCTTCCACACGACTATCCCCTCATCTTCAACAATACATAACTCTGTCCTCCCCTTTCTCTTAACATTCTTGATGTTCCCTTTCCTAGTAATCTTTCCTGAAAAGATCACGTACTCTCTCTCTAAAACAGCTTCCAAGAGTTTAGGTGTGCTATGCCAGCTCCTCTGTTTCTCCACCCCAATTCAGTTGTGTGGAATCGAAGGCTTTTCGTCTTGTCACTTCCTCGCCTCTTACTGACCGTCTTCAACCCCCCCCCTCTTCGCCGCAATGTTGTCTCACTCTCGCGGATGATGATGGCGAGTCTTTCTTTTTCTGAATGAATGTTAACCCACGAATGATAGGTTTTGCTACTTACTTAACCCCCTACTCTCTCCTTTTAACTCCCCTACTCTCTTCTTCCTCTCGGGCTAACCTTAGAGTGGATCTTAGGGTCTTTGTTATCCTTAGCTTCTGTAGATCGCTATTATAACGGACACTGCCCTGCTGAACTCTAACTACATACCACCTCCTTTAAGGAGATCTTGCAGTACCAGACCTTTGACACATTCTCATCCCTTTTCTGTCCAAACGCATTAATCGCAAAAGGCAAGGGTTAATCGGCATTCTCAATCTTTCATCTGCTTAACCGATCAACTCTGGAACAACTCCATCTTTCCCTCTGTCTAGGACTTCGTCTTTCAAACGCAGTGTCCAGGCATGTCGAAAAATGTGTACCTTGATATCGGCTCTCTTCTCCTCCTATTGGGATGACCATTTTTGCGAACGTTCACCCTTGGTCCCTCCTTCCTGCATTATAGATAGATAGATAGATAGATAGTAATGGCTCCCAATAAGTCCGAAATAAATTTGCTAAAATGAAATATCTGACTAACTTAAACATTTTGAAAAATTGGTATCTGATTCAAACGACTTCCAAATTAGGCGCTCATTAAAGATGCCTTCTACGCTACTTGACTCGGAGTTGGCACCTTCGTTTGGCACCTTTGCACGCATAGCAAAACGTGTTCCATACACGACTGAGGAGCCTCGCCAACTCATTACACCAACGGGGACTTTATGTATGAGGTGTTTGTGCAGTTATTCGACAAACGTTTGGTTCATGAGTCAGGTGTTACTCTCGCTTCTAAATGAAAAGGATTTTTTTTTTTTTTAATTAACACAACTTTTGGGAATGTACGTATCATCGAGGGTAGTCATATGACAGAGGGTACCTACAGCTTAACGTGGAATATATCTCTCTTTCATCATGATAAAGGTTAGAGCGTTAGACCAAATCTTGCACACTATTTGAGGGTGTAGAAAATTTTCCCTGGCACCCATTGCCATTCCATTGGTACCTCCTTGGTATGGGCCGCAAGGCCTTTTGAGGTACTTCTTTTCCTTGTAACTCTCTCATATATATATATATATATATATACGTCGAGTTTTTAAGACTGAATTCTTAGGCAAAAATTAGGGGGTTGACCTATATAAGGGTAACATTTTTGTGGGGTTGAAATCCGTGCACGATCGGGAGGGCTAGGAGCTACTGTTAGCTTCAGATATGAAAAATATTTACCATTTAGTACCAGTAAACAATGAAAACATAAAATATGTACCAATTATTAAAATTACCGAATATGTTCTAATTATTAAATTACAGAATGGTAGCACAGGATGATATAAACATAAAATTAATACATTTTTAAAAGTTTATTTATAGAAAGATTCATCAATTTTTGTTCATTAAATTGCAGTTTTGGAAATGAGTTTTATATGCCATAAAATATGGTGCTTTATTACCATAATTTGTTGTTCCACTATCCTCAACAACTGGGGTCGACCTATACACGAGGCATATGGTAAATTAAGGATTTCTTGGCCAAAAATCCAGGGAGGCGACCTATACACGAGATCGACCTATACTCGGGTGTATATATATATATATATATATATATATATGTGTGTGTTGTGTGTGTGTGTACTTCGTTTGTGAGAGTCGTTTAAATATCGTCTGTCCACTTTATCTGATTGTCCTTTCTGGTCCAATAAACGAGTGTTAGATTCGAGTCTTTCAGGTTTTCATAGCTGGTTTTTCGGAAGAGGTTAGGCCTATTTCATGTTTGAAGGTGAATTTCGATCAATTAAAGTGACCTGGAACGTTCTTTATCCAAATTCGGATCAATCCATATGACACTTCTCTACTTTTACTTTTCTCATTCGCTATTTAAGGGCATATGCCGACGTCTGATCGTTACATCTGGAGAGATCTCATACATGTGTGTGTGTATATATATGTATATATATATATATAATCATTATTTGCATCTATTTTAATTCTTAATTGCTGTCAGCTTATTTTAATAAGAGGAAGTTTCTAAGCTTTCATTAAGTTATCCTTTGTTTCATTCATTCTCTCTCTCGTCTGTGCGAGTCTGGAGAGAGACTCGCAGACGACAAACATTCTTCTTCGTTGTCATGAGTTCGTTCCATATTTTTTTTTCTTCTAACTCGTTCTCCCAATTTCCATCATTCCATTTCTCTCATCGCGCGACTCCGTCTCTCTTTTGATAGGGAAATTTTTTTGAATTAGTTTAACGCCACCAAAACCTTCCCAAAACCTTCATTAACCTTCTATTTCATACTTAAATCACTTCATTAAAAGGAACTATGAAGTGAAGACTCGCCTTCCTGCGGTGTACTGTTCTGGGAGAAATTTGGTATTCTTCTGTCAAAGTAGGCGTTTCAGAGGCTGAAGGTTGTATGTTGCACGTGCCTACGAAGTACTGATGCGAAGTTTCGCATCAAAATACTGTAACGAGATAGACACGGAAAGTGAAATCTCTACAAAACATCGTACCCACCGTGCCCAAAATCCACACCAAACAATTCTTGTAGGGGAGGAACTCTACGCAACCAAATACTCGCAAATCTTTATCAAACATTCTCCACCCACACAATTTTAATATCGGAATCGTGCATTTTTTCAACAAAATTTTATCGACAATGCTCGCAGTCGAAACATCGCGCGCGCGACCAACTCACTTCACTCGAAACATCGCGCGCGCGACCAACTCCTCGCAATTACATAATTCCAACGACTTACAACATTAAATAAGAAAGAACGTAATACCACGAACGGAGCAATGACCCAGAACTGTCTTTTAACCCTTCTGACCTTCGCTTCTCAATACGGCGAACGAGACTTTTTTTTAACTTTTTCTCCCGCACTCATTTTACGCCCTCTTCATGTAGGCTGTGTTCACTTTTATTACGTCATTCATGTCACACACACACACACACACACACACACGTGTGTGATTTTTGTTTTGTTTTAACTGCAAAATGTGAATGGCCTTACGAAACTACATGTAAAATTTCAATTTTTCTTTTAAAATTTAAAATTAATTTTTCGCATCAAAATTGGTTGGAAAAATATAGTTTGTCAACTAAATTCAAACAATAGAAGGGTTTTTTTTGTTTGTTTTTTTGTAGTTTTTAAAGTCCGTTCAGTTTACACTGTTTTTACAGTGAGTTTTTTTTTATTTATTTATGTTACAGTTTAAAAATAATTTGTGCTTTAAGTGCGTTGATATATGAATAACGTAAAGCGAAAAGAAAAATATTGAGATAAAAATCTCTCATCATTTTAATTAGATGCAAAACTATTTTAATAGTTGAATGTATCGCATTTAAATTATATATACAATTACTGATATATATATATATATATATATATATATAAGGAAAATAAAACAAATTTCAACTTTCTCGACCGAAACAAATAAAAATCAGAAAGGAATTTGTTTCAAAATTTATCGTTTTTTAAGAGTTCTTTGATTTAATCGTGGGATAACTTATAATATCATTATACATTAGTTTGACGTTATATATATATATATATATGGCTATGTACGGTGGAAAGCGCAAGAGAGCAACTCACTCCTCCACCAAGCCAAGACTAGAGGCGGGCCACCAGCTTGACCTTCGTGTGAAGAAAAACCGACGCACGGAACCTTAACAAGGTTATATATTATATATATGCTCGTGTTTGAATATATTTGAACTGTGATTGAAATAGGTGTGCAAGTGAAAATGGTAAATTTAGTAATTTATAAATTTTTTTAAGTTTGTTAAATTTCTGTAAAGTGGTTGCGCGGTTTTAGCATTATTCAGTTAACCAGATTCAATCACGAAATGTTCTTTTGTCGGGATCGGCAACCGTAATCGCTAGTAACAGCAACTAGTAACTAACTAGCGGGAGAATGAACATACAGTAAATGTTACTCTAATATCTACAAAAGATGATTAGTAAAATTCTATTTGGTTAAATTTTACTTGGTTAACCTTTGGTTTAAAGTAAAATTCTATCGAACTAATTAGTAATTCTGCATTTTACTGAAGTTCACTCGCTCAGTTTTGTCTCATTGAATTTATTAAGTTTTTACATCATTCGTTTAATTATTGGTTAAATCATGTAAACAACTGAACTTTATACCCAAATAGCCGTCGATCTTGACACGTTATGACGACGCTGCCATTTTTTTGCGTTAGGTTTAATCTAACTGAACATAACGATATCTAACCTAACCTAGCGTAGCAGATCCCGAGTTAAACTTATAACCTAACCCTAACCGAACGATTGAGAAGTGGAGAGAGAGAAATTTAAAAACCTGAATTGTCAATCTATGTATAAATGTTTTTTTGGTAAACTGGATGATGATGATAATAATAGTAATAAATATCTATATTATAATAATAATAAACTGTTATGAAAGTGGGCAACCATTTTTCGAAACTCCATTCTAGATTAACGCCTTGTTGACCCAAATATACAATTTAATTTAGCATAAAATGTGTTGTGGCACTGTATTCCCTCACGAGAAAAATGACGCTAATGTATATACACTGATTTGTATAAGCAATCCAGTTTTTAAATTATTTAACATTTTAATCACTCTCTTTGGATTCCCATTATAGCGAGTTAGCTATAATTTACCATATGATCTCAGTTGTTTATATATATATATAAATAAATAAATAAATAAAATAGACGCTGCTCTTCTGAACTCTAACTGCATGCCTCCTCCTTTAAGGAAAGCACGCAGTACCAGACTTTCGACACATTCTCCGTTTTCTGCCTAACGCTACGGTTAATCGGTATTTTCAATCTTTCATCCACTCAACCGGTCAACTTTGCAACAATTTTCCTCAATCCATCTTTCTCCTTATCTATGACCTCCAATCTTTCAAAAGCAGTCTTCAGACATCGCAAAAATAATTTTGGACCTTGATTTTTGCGCTCTCCTCCTCATATATATATATATATTAGTGGTGGACCGGATGTCAGTTTTTCAACATCTGCGGGTCCGGATCTTTAATTTCAATATCTGCGGATGCGGATATTTAGTTAATGTATCAATAAAATATAAAATTATGATATATGACATAATTGTTCAACTTTTGTGATATTACTATTATGGGAGGCAATGCATAAGAATTAAAATTAATATTAATGTTTTCATTATGATAAAAATAATAACTTTCTCAAGAGTTTCAGCAACAGAAAATTCGATGAAACAAGTTTCAATTTTCTGTTACCAGGTATTTATATTTTGAGGTTTATATATTTATTTGTTCATTAATAATATAATTAATACTCTGCATGACTGGGCCTTATAAGCTACTTTATAAGCGAATTGTAAATTGCATAATTTATTAAAGGTAATATCCGCAGTCAGAAGTGCGGATGCGGATGTTAAAAATGATGCGGATGTTAAAAATGATGCGGATAACCGGTCCACCACTAATATATATATATATGTATGTATGTATGTGTATATATATATATATATATATATATATATATATGTGATGTAGGTCGCATCCGCATCAGCGGAACATCCGCACATTTTCTCGCATCCGCACTTTGGACTGCGGATGTCGTGCGGATGTGGACCGTTGAGATAAAACGTCATTAATAAGCGGAAATTATCAAATTCTACTATATTAACAGAACTAGTTCATTGTGCGCAAAAGTGATGCAAGCGACAAGACGAGAGGCTGTTCTTGTATGAATTACTCTCTTGCAACCTACTTAGATCCACGTTACAAAGCTAAGTTATTTTCACCTAGTACATTAGAAAGAGTTAAATCATCACTTGGCAAAGCAGTTGAAGAGCTTCAATCTCTTGAATCTGTCGCTTCGCCACCCACCAAAAGAATAAAAGTTTCAGTCAGGGCCGGATTAACCATTAAGCAAAATAAGCCCGTGCTTAGGGCATCAAGGGAAGGGGGGCACCACAGAAATTTTCCATTGTCGGATTTACCATGGATTTATTATACTATTATAATCGCGGCTTATAGCCTATAAGCTGTTGAAAACTGAATTATATATATTCATATATAGTATTTATTTTTTTCATTGTTTGAATTTGTAGTGAACAACAACCCTTTTGAGAGAATAAATATATTTCGTTGTAATCACACACTTTACGCTTTGCGTTATTATTTTGTTTATATCAAATCTTTGAGCGCCATATTAAAAATACATATAGATTAAATATTTTCGTGTGCTATAGTAAATGTAAAAACAAGATTCAGTCATGCTGAACTTTATAAAATAATTGTAGAAGACAATATTGAGTGTGCCTTCCCAAATGTAGAAATTGCCTTTCGTATATTTTTAACATTAATGGTCACAAATTGCTCAGCTGAGCGTTCATTTTCTCAGTTGAAGTATATTAAAAATACCAACAGAACAACTATGCAACAAGGCAGGCTGGATGTCTTATCTCTACTAAGTATAGAAGCAGATGTGTTACGTAAGATTAGTTTTGAGGATCTGATCAAAGACTTTGCAATTAAAAAAAGTAGGAGAAAACTTTTCAATATAAATGAAGTGGAAGTATACAAAAATAAACATTTTTTCCATCTTACTGTAAGTTTTGTTTCATTTCAAAACATAAAATTTTATTTTATGGTTTATTTTTGTTTATATTTTGAATTACATATATATGGGGCACCAAAATCTTTTAAGTGCTTAGGGCCTCTAAAGGTCTTAATCCGGCCCTGGTTTCAGTGACAGAACCAACACCTTCAACAAGCAAATCTATCACAGAATCTGTCTCAATTTCTTGAGTCAAGCAGCAATGACGAGACCTACGCGATGTCAAAAGATGTAGTAAAAATGATCGAGAGCTATCACCAAGAAAAACGCCTGGCTGCATGTGACAATCCTATTAGTTGGTGGAAAAATACGCAGAATATCTATCCATACTTGAGTAAACTTGCGAGGAAACATTTAGCCTGTCCTCCAACAAACGTACCAAGCGAGAGATTATTTAGCAGTGCTGGATTAATATATGATGAAAAGAGAAACAGACTGGCAGCAGAAAAGGCAGAAAAATTAATGTTCCTTAAGCATAACCTTCCTATAATTAAGTTTGAACATTAAACGATGAACATCTTAGTTTACTTTATTTTAATTACTCATTTATAAATATGCCTAATAAAACTTTAAACTTAATATAAATAGTTATCAAGCTAATTAAAGATCTCTTTCTATAAGGGTGGAGGAGGAGGTTGGGGAAAGAGGTCGGTGGGGTGCATTTGAGTTGGGTTCACGTCCCGCATCCTGGTAACACAATTATGGTTTCGAATTGTGGCTGAAACTCAACAAAATATAACGAATTTATTTGCAGACGAATTCACTAATTGATTTCTATATTAGTTAGATGCTTGATATTATTTTATATGTTCAGAGAAAAGTACAGCAATTATTGTACAATTAATCAATTATACTACATTATAGCTACAGCTCTCTCTATATAATAACTTATTATATACGTTAAACACAACAAATCTCGAATATATCCTAAAAAATAACGAAAATGTAGACATCCGCATCCGCGGATGTTGAAATCAAACATCCGCATCCGCGGATGTGAAAAAAATGACATCCGCTACATCACTAATATATATACACGGTGAACCAAAAGTAGGTGGACAGTAGGTTGAATACGGTTTGTGTTATATTATATTATCTATGGTGTTCATTATAACTATGGTGTTTGTGTTTTATTATATTAAATATTATAACTAAATTTATTTAAATTTTATTTTGTATTATAGTATACAAAAAATTAAATATGTATTCTCAAAATAAACGTTATCATTTACTGTCCACCTACATTTGGTTCACCCTATATATATATATATATATATATATATATATATTTTTTTCCTCAATTGAAGACGCGTGTTAATGGAGTAAGTATGATTTAAAAGAAAGGTTTCACTGCTTTACACAAAGTACTGTTCCATATGTATATATGAGAGAGAACGTGTGTGTGTGTGTGTGTGAAGGAATAACAAAAAAAAAAATTGGAAGGAGTTCGATGCGCTGACGAAATAAGTGCATACGTGGGAGACAATTTCAAATTAAATGAATGAAATATTTATACTGCGGACTTCTTAAGTTAATGAACCCCCCTCCCCTCCGTTTGTAATTAAAATAAGATTATTTTTTTCTGTTGAAGACGCGTTTAAGGCATTCGCAGAACTTGTACACACCCAAAAGGAACAATTTTGCATTTTAAAAATTAAATAAAACTACTTTTCGGTTCGATTTGAAAACGGGGAGAAGGGTTTGGGGGTTGGGGGTTCGAACCCGTTAATTTGGACTTGAACCTTCGCTTTCCGTTCTGCCAGAGACCGTTCGAAGTAAAATTCTTATTTATTCCTAGCGGTTCCCGAACTGTGGTACGCGAGGTACTTAGTTCAGTGGGTACATACAGTAAATACACGGAAAAAAAAAAATCTCGATGAACCATAAAGCAGAAAAGAAGATAAAAAGTTAGATTTTATAGCTTGGAGAAGTAGTAATGGTACGGTAATGTACGAATCTACCGTGAAATAATTTGGTGGTAGTACGGTAAATTTTGCGTCTTGTTGTAAGGTGGTAACGGACGAGAATAAGTTTGGGAACACTTTTGGACTCGACCATCATTTTTTATTTTCTTCATACGCGCAGAAATTTCCTTTTGTACGAGACTATATAGAAGATTATTTGAAGGGAAAGATACACACACTGTCGACAAAATGTTAATTGGGGTTAGGTTAATTTGAGTTGGGTTAAGTCTGACTTAAGTTAGATTAAAATGAAATCAGACCATAACATCGCAAATCGATACCATTTTTTTTTTTACGAGAATTTGGGTATAATTCATTTAAAAATTATTCAAAACGAACGAGTTATACGAGGCAAAACAGACTATAAAAATGTGTTCCAAGCGCTTTTGTGTTTATTTCTCACCCCGTTGTACTATCACACTCGGAACTAAACGCAATAGCGTTGGTACAACGTATACGGACTAGCATAGATAGAAGGTTTGAAACTGTAGATAGTCTCACCATCGAAATGATTGATCAAGAAGGACGTGGTAAGTATTTCGAACGCGGTTAAGAGCTCGAAGGATGGTTTCTCTTAGTCATTAAATAGTGAGGCGCTGGCTAATCTATCATAACGTAGCATAACCCAACTTAATCAGGGCCAACATATCTTATTTCCCGGGACTAAAAATGTTTCTAGATTTTTTTTTGTAATTTTTATAATGTTCCGAGTTACCAAAAGTGTTGCCTCGCAAAAATTTACCCCACTATATTTCTGAATTATCACACACACACACACACACACACACACGACCTCACTTATGCTCGGTTGCCTGCTTGCGCCGCGCACGGACAGATTGTTTACAAATTTAGGTTTTTATTCAAGAGAGGTTTTATCATTTCAGATAGCCACATCCGTATGTCCACGCACTCGTTTAGGGTACGAGCAGCTCTCACCATCATTGTCAAGTATATAGAGGATCAACGCACTAAGGAAACTCGTACGTTGGATCTCATTATTACTGACGGAAACTTTTGGTTTATCTCGTTCAAATTGGTATTCCTCCGCTTTCTAACCCCTTTATATTTCCGGGAAAGAAATTCGCCTGAAAAGATAAAATTTCTGAAAAGCATAAAAAAATTAATAATTGGTAATGTTATGATTTTCTTCGGATATTTAAAAAAAAAATTTTTTTTTTTTTTTTGGTGACGGTAATAAAGTTTTTAACCCTTTAAGGACTGAAAGTACAAATTGCTAACGTTTTAAATACAAGCATTCATAACTTAACCCTACAAAAAATTCAGGGCTTAAAGCCTTAAAGGGTTAAAACAAAAACCTAGTCGTTACCAATTAGTAATTTTTTAATGCTTTATAGAATTTTTTCTAGATAGTTTTTCCTTCAAATTGTACGTGCGTTTGTCATTAGTTCGCATCGCGGATATTCTGGGTATTAATAAGATCTGGATATAGGTGCATGATTCATCAAGAAGCAACACGCACCACAAGTTTTGCGTTCTTGTTCCCTCTCCAAGGTCACTCGTAAACGTACCTTTATTTACTAATTGCCAATGCATTCTTATGACCTCAGGCTTGCTCTACACAAATTGGCTCACGAACTCGGGGAAAATCCGCAATAGCAAACCTTCCATTTATACAGGGTCTTTATACTCCCCCCTCCTCCCATTGTTTAAATGGCTGTTTGCGGTAATTTGCAGTATTACTTCGTGTAAAAAAAAATTATATACATAATAATTAATCTCTAAATAAAAAATAAAATAAGAGATCGTATTCAAATCGATATTATTATTATTATTATTATTATTATTATTATTATTATCATCTTAATGAAGTTTTCCTTATATTAGTTATTCACGCAATGTCTCAATGCTTGACCATTGCAATTGGTGGTCATAAATTCTTACTTAAAGCAATCGGAGTACTCTTGTATTTTTTAACCTTTTCACACACTAATAAATAATGATGATAAATAATAAACTTTAGTGTTTGATCGTAATAACTTTCATGCTAAAATGACGACCAGAAATAATAGTACATCGTGACGGTAAGCATTGTTTACGAATCAATTATGTTAAAAAAATTTTATTAAATTTTTTAACATCCATTGGGTACGTCGTGGTCACGCCGTAACGTTAGATCACGTTAGAGCTTCACGTTAGATATAGGCGAGTTTAAGCGACGTTGGGTTTGTCGAGTAGTGGGATGGGTGACCCTCCTCCGTGTTCGGATGTAGTGACCCGTAGACGAGTTGAACATCCCGACACATTATACAGTAATAAATGATATATATATATATATATTAGTGAGAGAGAATATATTAAATCATTTTCGAGTGCTTATTTTGGAAACCAGTTATAAACTCTCTACCAAATAAGACAGGAGGAATCCTACTGATTTTCATCCACAACCTCTGAATCTCCCTGAAACGTCCTGTTCAGCTAATTTTATAACTCCTTCAACCCTTGTCAATCGATTACAGTCTCGTTACAGTAAAATGAGTAGCCTATGAAACTACTGTTCATTTAGGGGTAACTGAGCCCCAGTTTAGTTGTTTGTTAAATAAACTTAATATTAAATAAACTCTCATATTATTTTTTTTAAAGTTATTTTGGATGACTGGAAAGTTAATTGAGGTGATGATTAATTACCTGTCTACACCCGTACCGTGGTCGATAAAAAAAAAAAAAAGGGGAAGATTTGACAGCTGATTAGTTTAACTTGTTTGTAATAATTAGCGATAACGCGTTCTAACAGAGCATTTCAGAACCCAAAAAGTATATATATATATATATATATATATATATACATATATATAATGGGCCATTTGGCTACGATATGCTACTAAATACCGGATCCTCCACCCCCCTCCACTCCCCGCAACCCTAAAATTATTTAACCCGTCTTCAACCCTACCACACCTTAAAAAAAAAAAATTCAAGTTCAGATAACAAATTATCATTTTTTTTATCTATGTATCTTCTCGCGTACGTTCAAGTAATTTCCATATATATATATATATATATATATATATATGCGTATCTTCATTCCCAAAAATGTGAAAAATTTGTAAACACTTCCTATATATTGACCCTTCGTCAGAGGGTACTAGCAATCGCGTAATATATATGTATATATATATATATATATTTGTTAGTTATTTACATACCTTAGGGCTGATCATACAACATACGCTGTTCTATGCTCCTTTGCTCCTTATAGCACTCGTATTTTCAGTGAAGTTATTTATACATTATATTGTAAAAGTTCTCTAATGTATATATATATTATATGTGTGTGCGTATGTGTATGGATTGATTGTTTAGATATCTTTTGTTATTTTTCGTTTTGCTAACTGAAAACTGTTTGCACTAAAGGGATGGGTAGTGGACGCGTGTAAAGCTGAAAAATGGTGCGATTTAGAAAAATGTTTACATTTCATATTGTTACAATTAATGGGAAATAGAATTCATTATTTTTGGAGGTACTGTATAAGTGACTCTTATTGGGAGTAGTAAGCTAACCTTTTAAATTACACACACACACACACACACTATATATATATATATAATATTTTTCCTTTAAGTTAAAAATTTATCTGTATCAGTTAAAAGCAGGCACATAATGTTAAAATTCACTTTGATTTTTATTTAAAAAAACAAAACAAAAACCTTTTTTTTTTCAAGTTTTTCACACACTAATTGCATTATTTAATCTAAAAGAAAACCGTTTTGATCATAATTTTAATTCACCAGATATATTTTACGCCAAAATCACTCTATATATATATATATATACTATATATATTATATAAAATTTTAAATAACTGTCAATTCTCCATTTTTCTTAACACTGAAACCTTTGTAGGTAGACAGGTGTTTGGAATATACTGTTATCGAATTGTACGAACAGGTGTTTTAAAAACTTACTTTAAATCTTAATATTGCGTTTGCACAAAATCATTTTGGCACTGACTGACTAACCCTTGGAAGCATTTGTTAGTCCACCAGTGAAGTAAATCTAACCAAATGAGCGAATATTATCCTTTTCTGTGTGCGACCGAACGAACCTTTGTGGAAAAAAAATGGAAAATTTAAATTTTTTTTTTTTTTTGTATTCTAAAATTTTTAAACTGAAACGTATTTTAATATTAAAAAATAAGGTGTTTTTTTTAATAAGAGTTAATTTCTCTATTAACGCGCTTGTCATTAGTCGTTATATTGCTGATAATTTGTTATTTCTAAATGAATGAAAAGTATTTCATGTTTTTCCAATAATAATTACAGGCAGGCAACCGAGTTTTTCGTATCGAGACGAAACTTAATGAAATTTTCGTTCGATTTTGAGAATGGAGTAAGGAACAGGTTTGCCATAATATAAATGCAACGAACGAAAAAATGGAATTCCCGCCTTTAAGAACCGAGTCTTAAGATCGAGTTTTCAATCTTACCTTCTAAACACCAATCGCTGGCAACATTTTGTCATTGAATTTTTTTTATCTTGGGTAAATTGCTATAATTTTTCTCTACCTAATTTCTGACAATCATAATAAGTGCAAAACAAATAGTTCTTTAATTATTACTATATACATGTATATATATATTTTTTTTTTTTCTTTTAATTACGATCTACATGTATATAAAATTTATATTTTATACCACGTAATGGTCCGTCAAGTTTTTTTAAAATTTTCCCAAAATTTTTATTTTCAAATGTTAATTATGTATACCTTTTATTATTATAATAAGTAAAAAAAAAATACATTAAAAAAAAAAATTTTTTTTTACGAACTTAAATGAATTTTTTAAAAAAATGGTGACCATATTTAAACTAAAAAAAAAAATTATGAAATAAAATTTAAATAAACGAAGGGATTATTTATGCAATAATTTTAATATCGAAGAAAACTTTTTCTTCTTGCGAAGGGGGGGGGGGGGGGGGGGCAAAAACCTAAAAACCACCACTAAAAATGAAATTTACAACGATTTTTAATCCAATTACAAGAGATTTTTTTTTTAATTTATCGACTGATTCATGCAATATTTTTAACTTCTTATTTTTTTTTTAATCGATTTTGATTCGGGGATGACGTGAGCAAGTTAATTTAGATAAAGAAAAACAAGATATACCTGTAATTTAAATTTTATGCTACCTGCTTTTTTTGTTATATATATATATATATATATATATATATATATATAGGCTAAATTCCTACTTAATTATATTAATTAGTAAAGTTATTTAATAGGTATTATACCGTTTAATATTTTTTTTACTTTAGTTTACCTTCATTTTACCTTAATTAGTCAAATTGTAAAATATATATTGAAGGTTTGGAAGGGAAAAAAAAAGTGGTAAAAGTGACTATGTACAAAATCTCAACTCCAATTTTTGGTTCATGCCTCACTAAGTCTAGGCATGGGGGAGGTTCACACGTGTAATAAATGTGTGTGTGTATATATGTATGTATGTGCGTCTGTGCGTGCGTGTGAGCGGGCGTAGGCAACTGGGGATAAGTGAGGTCAACACTCAACAGTGTGGTGATGATTCACAAATGGAGTGGGATTTTTTTTAGTGAGGTAACACTTTTGGTACCTCGGACCATTACGACATTTATAAAAACTTTTTTTTCATTGTCCGAACACTAAGTTTAGGTTGTTAATTAATTCTTAAATATATAAAAGTTTTAAGAAGTCTGTACCTCGTTCATGCAGAGATGAGCACGTGTGTGTCTCTACCACCAAAAAAAATTATGATCGGAATCCATGGATTTTTTTTCATTTTTGAGTCGTTTGTGGATTAAAAATTGCCGTACCCAATTACTGTACTCGTAAGTAATATTTAAATGGGACGTTACGGCATAGTGTCGATGTATCCGGATTTTCTGTTCCGACGAGTGTCCCGGATACTGATTAGGCTAGGTTATGAGTAGGTAGCATATAGGGTACGGTTACGCGTAGGTAGCGTATAGACTAAGTTCAATTAGGTTCGGTTAATAGGATTATGGGTAAAGTATCAAAATATCGTTAAAATGAATAGTTAAAATAAAATCGTAGTTTGGTATTTTATCAGAATAACTGAACTTAGCATAAAGAGTACTTTAAACTAAATAAAAGTAAATTCACTTTGACATAAACACGCCGCAGAATATATACAATTGGGAAAAAAAAAAAATTTGTTCTTCGCAACGAAGTAGGACGTACTCTAAAATTGATATACTCTGATTTGTTTCTTCTTCACGTTGACGCAAACGATGGGAAAATGGTTTGAGAGTAAATTTAGTATTTTCTTTTACCGTAAGTAAAATTTTAATTCCTCTTAATTTCTAGTTTTTACTCAAACCACAAACGCAATAGAGCAAATTATGATATTTCAGAATCTCGTATGTAGGGAACACCACAATTTTATGGAAGGAAAACTGAAGGATATCTATCTTTAACGTTTACTAGCGGCGTGTTTCGGACATAATTGTTAAGATAGAAAAAGAACAAATGTGTGAAGTGAACGTTTTTTTTTTTCTACGATTATGTACCAACACTGAATAAAACCGAAAATTGAAAAAAAAAATATTCTCGGGGCTGAAAGGAAGAGGTACTTAAGAGAGGTTTTAGATTATGTCGAACGAAATGTATTTTACCATCTACTGGAAATTCCTTTTCGATAAGACTCTTTAAAAGTGTGAAATATTTGCTCTTGTATTAATGAATGGCTTACATTCCAATATGAATCCATTTAATATATATATATATATATATATACACTATATATATATATCAGGTCATCCCATAAGTAATGTCATTTTTTAGATCGGAATTTGAAGGACAAAAAAAAAACTCTACTGGAACTTTTTAATCTAGTATATATTTTCCATCGGAATAAATGACACTCTGCCAACGTCCTACAAGCTTTTCAATGCCATGTTTATAAAATTCAGGCGGTTTTGAGGCAAAAAACGTACAAAGACTGGTGTGCAGGTCATCTAAAGAAGTATACTGTTTCTCGTCAAGATAGTTTTGCAGACTCCTGAAGAGATGATAATCTGAAGGTGCAAGGTCTGGAGGATGTGGAAGTTTTTCCCACCCAAGCTCCTCAATTTTTGCAGAAGTGATCCGAGCGGTATGAGGACGTGCGTTGTCATGGTGGAACACGATTCTTTTCCGATTAACCAAAGGTGGTCTCTTTTAAATGCAAAAAAACTTTTTTTCTACGTGAAGGTCAAAATATGAAAATAAAAACCCACTCTAATAGACAGAGTTTATTTCCACAACAGTTTCGATGCCCTGGCATCCTCCTCGGGAGGAGGATGCCAGTGGGCATCGAAACTGTTGTGGAAATAAACTCTGTCTATTAGAGTGGGTTTTTATTTTCATAAGGTCTCTCTTCTTTTAGTGCAGTGTTCAATCGATCCAGTTGTTGACAGTAGACTTGAGCGGTGATTGATTGGTTGTGTGGTAAGGTTTCAAAGTGTATTACACCACCTTTATCCCACCAAACACTAAGCAACACCTTCCGAGGGTGAAGATTTGGTTTTGGCTGTGGTGTTGCTGGTTCTCCTGCACAAACCCACTGTCGACGGCGCTTAACATTCTGGTACAGTATCCACTTTTCATCACCAGTCACTAAACGGTGCAAAAACGGATCTTGGAGTTCACGGGAATGAAGAGCTGTGCTAATGTTTACCCGCACTCTCAGATTGTTGACCGACAATTCATGTGGCACCCATTTTCCTAATTTAGGCACTTTCCCGAGTTGTTGCAAATGTCGATGGATGGTGGACGGGGATGAATTGAGTTTCTGGGCCAATTCTTCGACAGTTGTTGAACAGTCTTCTTCAAGTGCTGCTAACAGCAGGTCATCATCAAACTCAGCAGAGCGTCCAGAGCGTGCTGCATCTGTCAAACAGCAGTCACCATTCCTAAACTTTTGAAACCAACTTTGACATTTCCTCACATGCAGAATATCGTTGCCATAAACGTCCTGAATGTTTGGCGTTGCTTCAGTAGCACTATTCCCTTTTTTGAACTCGTAAAGCATTATATGCCTGATATGCTCTTCTGATACCGCCATGTTTATGAGGGGTTCACATAAAGCAAAACACAGTCTTCATTGGTCAAGGTCTGTGAAGTATGTAGCGAAACACGATAGATCTCCTCTTAGATATAACGTTCAGAAAATTTGTGCTTAAACCGTGTAGGACTAGTTTAAACTTAATCTATCGTAAAAAACGACATTACTTATGGGATGACCTGATATATATGATGAATAAAACCACGAAGGAAAGGAAACAGAGTGGTGCTCAAGCGCTTTCATCTAATGACATCTTCAGGAACACAAGTAAATAAAGAGTTCAAGACTATATAGGTTACAAAAAAAAATCATATATATATATATATAATAAATATACAAATAAAAATTGTGGGAGGAGCATACAAATTTGTAAGGAAAACTACCAATTTTAGCACTTTGCCCGAATTCAACACAAGATCAAATGGATTGTTTACAACCAATTTTATAGATACCTGAATGATATATAGATAAAAAAAAAAAAAAATTGAAAAATAAAAATTGTAAGAGGAGTATACAAATTTATAAGGGAAAATTACCAAAGGTTTAGCACTGCCCTTCTTGTCTAAATCCGTTCTGAACGAATTCAACACAACGGGATCGAGTTGAAAAAGACCTTTGCTCATGTTAAAGTTATTTGTAAGTTGGTTAATAGCAGACTCAAGAATATTTCTATTAACAATGTTGCTAGAGTGAAACAAAACTGAAGCATTATTCCAATCAATACAATGGGATAACTCTGACAAATGGACAAAAAGGGCACTGGAGTGGACGACTGTCCCGTTTTAACGGAATATTGATGCTGTTTTACACGTGTGCAAACCCTTTCCCGTCTGACCAATGTAAAAGGAATCACATTGTTTACAACCAGTTTTATAGATAATGCATGAATTATTGGTAGGGCTATTTTTTACTATGATATTTTTCACAATATTGTTATATGAAAATACTACATTAATATCCAAAAGTTTAAGTACATTAGCAATGCCTAAAAAGCCCAGGAAAAATGGAAGTACTAAAATATTCTTTGACAAAGTGCGTGTGTTATTATTGACACGTTAGAAGGTTCGTTTTGACTTGTTAAGACAAGATTCCATAAACGCAGGTGGGTAGCACAGATCATTTCCAATACCGTTGATTTTTTCCAATTCGGCATCGATGTATTCCGGACTGGCGATCCTAAGAGCGCGGAGAAACATTGAAGAAAATATGGCCGCCTTAATGGGGGTGTCATGTCCAGAGTAAAAGTGTATGTAGGACAAATTGTTTTTTTTTTTCTGATAGATACTAAACTTAAAACCTGGGCTTTCCCTATGTACACGCACATCCAAAAACGGGATTGAGTTGTCTTGTTCGACTTCTAAAGTAAATTTAATGGAGGGGACTTGATCATTTAACTGAAGGAGGAAGTCATCCAGGTCACGATTCATAGGCCAGATACACAAAATATCGTCGACGTACAGCAACCATGGGATGCCAAACCCCAGGATTCTCGGAATGTAAGTAATTTCGAAAAACTCCATATAAATATTGGAGAGGAGGGGCGACAAGGGGTTGCCCATGGCCATCCCAAAAACCTGTTGATAATACTCGCTCTTGAAAGTGAATTTATAGTTTTTGATGCAAAGCTTAATAAGTTCCAAAACGATGTGTGCAGGTAGTGGCAGGTCGTACTTATGTAATTCTCGGGAGAGAGAGTCAAGCATATCGTCAATCGGCACTTTTGTAAACAATGAGCAAACGTCAAAACTGATCAATCTATTGTTGGTTTCAGTGCGTACATTATATTGTGTATCTGGCCCATGAATCGTGACCTGGATGACTTCCTCCTTCAGTTAAATGATCAAGTCCCCTCCATTAAGTTTACTTTAGAAGTCGAACAAGACAACTCTCTCCCGTTTTTGGATGTGCGTGTACATAGGGAAAGCCCAGGTTTTAAGTTTAGTATCTATCGGAAAAAAAAAATTTGTCCTACATACACTTTTACTCTGGACATGACACCCCATTAAGAAGGCCATATTTTCTTCAATGCTTCTCCGCGCTCTTAGGATCGCCAGTCCGGAATACATCGATGCCGAATTGGAAAAAATCAACGGTATTGGAAGTGATCTGTGCTACCCACCTGCGTTTATGGAATCTTGTCTTAACAAGTCAAAACGAACCTTCTAACGTGTCAATAATAACACTCGCACTTTGTCAAAGAATATTTTAGTACTTCCATTTTTCCCGGGCTTTTTAGGCATTGCTAATGTACTTAAACTTTTGGATATTAATGTAGTATTTTCATATAACAATATTGTGAAAAATATCATAGTAAAAAATAGCCCTACCAATAATTCAGGCATTATCTATAAAACTGGTTGTAAACAATGTGATTCCTTTTACATTGGTCAGACGGGAAAGGATTTGCACACACGTGTAAAACAGCATCAATATTCCGTTAAAACGGGACAGTCGTCCACTCCAGTGCCCTTTTTGTCCATTTGTCAGAGTTATCCCATTGTATTGATTGGAATAATGCTTCAGTTTTGTTTCACTCTAGCAACATTGTTAATAGAAATATTCTTGAGTCTGCTATTAACCAACTTACAAATAACTTTAACATGAGCCGAAGGTCTTTTTCAACTCGATCCCGTTGTTTTGAATTCGTTCAGAACAGATTTAGACAAGAAGGGCAGAGTGCTAAAACTTTGGTAATTTTCCATTATAAATTTGTATGCTCCCTTTACAATTTGTATTTTTCAATTTATTTTTATTTATTTTTTTACCTATATATCATTCAGGCATTATCTATAAAATTGGTTGTAAACAATCCATTTGATCTTGTGTTGAATTCGGGCAAAGTGCTAAAATTGGTAGTTTTCCTTACAAATTTGTATGCTCCTCCCACAATTTTTATTTATATATATATATATATATATTTTTTTTTTCCGTAGCCTATATATAGTCTTGAACTCTCTATTGACTTCAGTGTTCCTGAAGATGTCATTAGACGAAAGCGCTTAAGCACCACTGTTTTTCCTTTCCTTCGTGGTTTTATTCATCATAAAATATTTTTCACGTGATACTTTCGTGAAATAATATATATATATAATATATATATATATTTTGGCAACAAGCCTCAAGATTAATAAAAATGACAACAAAAGCCAGTGATACACCCACGCTTGCTTTGTAAAATCTCTTAATCCGTTCACAGAAAACTAGTTTAGATCGAAATCCAGACAAAACATTCCTTGACAAAAAACCTTTAAAAAATTGCGCTTATGTAACTGCCACACGTAGGAGTGAGAGAGCCCCAAAAAAATATTAAAATTGATACGTACGATATTACGAGAAATCTTTTAATAATATATTCTCTAATGTAAAATTACAGTCTATCATTTTTCCAAAAGGAGAAACTTTAAATTCAAATTAGAAATTAAAAAAAAAATTTCTTCGCTCGCAAAGTGTGGACTGTACATATATAGAATTTATTAATCTGACATTTCATTTGTGTATGCACTCGCGAGTCGACGGTCAAGAAGATATATTTTATGAGTTACACGCACGAAAAGGTCGTTGTATGTATATAAGAACGCTTTACGCGCAACTTATTTATAAGTGTACGATGTACAGGATCTTTCACGTATACTTCGAATATTGTGGCTTGCGAAGAATAGGCCTGTTTATTCCAAAATGCATTTTTTCTTTATCGGTTTCTTCGTTTGCGTGGGTGATTCCCTAAAAAAAAAAGAGTTCATACTAAACATTCTTGAACGATGATGGTATAATTTAAATGTATAATTCCATTACATTTAAAAGGTATACTCATTACATTTAAATGGGTATTTATGCTAAGCGTGTCAATTCGCATAACTTCACTTCGGTACCATATCATTCCATTCTCAACTTGCATATTTTAAAAAATTCTCATCGGTTTATGAAGAACTATACATACTAAACATTTCTTCATACGCGAGTAACTGGCTCTATATACGCGATAGGAACGAGCATTGATCAGCGCCAACCATGAAGCTATTTGCTTTTCTATAAGTTAAAGAAAAACGGGCTTTTGCGACCAATCACTCGAGTGAAATGCTGGACCCTACCCTTTAGACCCATGGTGATTAACCCTCCGATTGTTGTTGGGTGTTCAGAAACAATTTGGTTCAAGAATCTTTACCGGAAGAAATTCACGCCGTTCACGGGATACGATCCCTGAACCCTCGTATTACTAGTCCGAAATTCTATCACCGGAGTCACCTGAAATATTTATACGCGGACTAATGAGGATTGCTACTATATACAGTGACGCTCATAAGTATTCGTATAGAGAAATATTTCCATTGTATTCGTCCTTATCTTTTGTACCGTACGTAGGATAGTTATGAAAAGTTTACCGTTTATTATTACGCATATGAATAAAAAATTAGTTCAACTCCAACATTTAATGTAAAAGAATTTGAGGAAAATAAAGTCAAAATGCAAAAGTTTTCGTTCATTTACTTACAAAATTATTTAATACTTTGTGTGTCCACCATTTGCTTGAATGACTTCAATGATTCGTTTTGGGTATTTTTTGCGAGGTTTCGACATCTCTTGGTAGAAATTTTAGCACATTCTTTTAAAGAAAATTGTTGGAATTCATTCAGATTTGAAGGGTTTCTCTCGCGGACACCTTTTTTTTCAAATAAAACGTAAATTCTCGATTAAATTGAAATCTGGGCTTTGACTGGACCACTCGAGAAGCTTGAAATTCTTATGTTGAAGCCATTTCATGGTGCTCTTAATTTTATGTTTTGGATCATTATCTTGTTGCAGTACCCAATTGCGACCCAATTGCGACCCATTCGCAACTCCCAAACTGAAGATTTTTTCTTCTAAAATTTCCTGATATTTTTAAATTTAAGATTCTACTGATAACAACGAGCTTTCCTTTACCAAAAGCACTAAAACATCCCCAAAGAAGCAAACTACCACCACCACCACATTTAACCGTAGGAAGGATGTTTTATTTCCTTTAATGCAGTATTTGCTCGTTGTTCCCGAATAATTCAATTTTGGTCTCGTCTGCCCAGAGAACTTCCTTTCAGAAAGCAAATCCATCATTTTGATGATCCTTCACGTACTTTAAACAAAGGTTTTCTTCGCGCGACTCTTCCACGCAGACCATTCTTTCTCAATGGTATGACCTACAATAGAGGGATGGACATTGAGCTTCGTCTTAATATTTGGCAAATATCACCACTCGTGGATTCGCAACAGCCATTCCTTTCAATCCATCTAGTTTATACGTTCTGAAATCTTGCGAGGTCGTC
Source organism: Bathynomus jamesi (assembly GCA_023014485.1). Lineage (NCBI taxonomy): Eukaryota > Metazoa > Arthropoda > Malacostraca > Isopoda > Cirolanidae > Bathynomus > Bathynomus jamesi. Next base: position 91,772 of record JAJOZX010012538.1, read on the forward strand.
CACACATTGGTAGAGTTTTGATCGTTCCAAAGCCTTTCAATTTCTTTATAACTGCGGCAAAAAACCGTCGTAAATGGAATTTGAAATTTTCTCTTATCTTCCTATAACTCGTTCCAGACGGGCAATAACGGATCTCTCGAGATCTGTAGCCAGTTCTTTACTACGACGATCCATTGTTTACTAATGACTCGTACAGTCGTCCGTCTTCCACGAAGATTCCCAGAGGAAATTCTAAAATTCAGAATTGTTAAGTCTCTAATCAATAAACGCCTAACTGCTGATAAGAAATTTAACTTCTTCAAACCTAAGGTGGAGATACAAAGTATTAACAGGCTGGCACGCAACCCGTAAAAACATGGAATTTGATTTTGACCCTGGAAAACCTGGAAAATGCCTGGAATTCATCCTTGGGGATTATAAGCATCGCTTATTATACTACAAAAGGTAGCATTCCCGGGGTCCCAAGCTACAGATTATTATAGGAGTTAGCGGTAGTGATCAATTTACGAAGTGTTGAATGTTGAGTAATTTTTTCTCTCTTTCTAGGAATTATAAATGTATGATACATATTTCTAAACCATAAATTAAAAGCCCTTGACCCGCGTTATATTTTATTAATAAGGGTACCTTTAAGTTGGGGTAATTTACCATTTTCTGTACAAAAAATTTGATTGGTTTGATTTCAGGTTGTTAATTGTATAGGTGTATTGGGGTGCACCGAATAGTTAATTTTACTATCCAGCCGGATACCGGATTTGCCGCGTGATTTGAATGTTTTTACTTTACTTTGTATAAAATGAACATAATAAAATAAGAAAAAAAGAGATGAAACCATTGAAGGACCTCGTAACATTTGTCAATTTGGCATTTATTTCATTATAATAATCCCATATGAAGTCACTGTTACTAAATATTTTTTTTTAAGTCAGTGCAACCTATAATTCGCGAGTGTGTACCTAATGAAAAGAAGTCTATTAATTAATAAGAGTGGAGCTTTTAATTTATACTTTCATTATTACAATGTTGTTGGCAATGAAATTTTACACACACACACACACACACACGCGTTTTTGTTTCATTTCAATCTGGGAAATGAGCAGTATTTATCCTGGATAACCTGGAAAATGCCTGAAATTTGGTTTCGTGGATTTGCTTGTCACCGTGTGATTAAATAATTTTGTAAACAAATGTACGAAAACTTTTGCATTTCAACTTTTCTTTATTTTCCTCGAATTTTTTTGATGTTTTACATTTTATGTTGGAGTTAAACTAATTATTTTTTGTTAAATTTTTCCAAACGAACGATAAAATAAACTTTTCATAACTATTCTATGCATGGTACAAAAGATAAGGACGAATACAGCTGAAATATTTCTCTCTACGAATACTTATGAGCACCACTATATATATATATATATATATATATATATATATATATATATATATATTATATATATAATATATATATATATCCCCCTCCCCGCGGGCGGTCTTTCTGGGGTGGATCGCCCGCGGGCTCCTGCCTACATGTGGCGAGGGGGGTCAGCCGCGGCTGGGGGCCCTGCCGGGTCCCCGCCCGGTTGCGAAGTGGACTTTTAGCATACCCTGCTATCCTACAGCCCCCTCTTTCCTGTCTTCCCCTCTTTACCCTCTTCCTTGCCCCCTCTGTTTTTTCTGCTTTCTCTGTTCACTTCGCGCGCCCCGTGGGCTGCCGGGGCTGGTCGCTGGGGGTCTCGCCCCCATGGCCGGGGCCGGACTAAGTTGGCTGGTAGGGTGCCCAGGCCTGGGACCCTGGGGGGCCTTGGTCTTTGCTGCCGGCGGAGAAGAACTCTCGACGCTGCAAGGGCCCCTTTTGAAACGGGGGTACCTACATGGGACGAGGCACCCACCCCCCGCCGGCGTGCGCTTGGTCCCCTTGGGCCCCGGGTAATCGGTTCCCCGCGGCCCCGGGCGCGAAACTACAATCAAAATTTTCTATGGAAACACTTACAACTCTAATGGACCTCGTTGACGACCCGGCTTGTGCATCTGACCTCCCTCTGACTACCTCTTTGGACCGTGGGTCTGGTAAGGGCAGTCGGCAGCCCTCGCCCACCCCGTCTGCTCTTCTTGCCGACACCTCCTCTCCCTCTCTTCCCCAGGCTCGTGGCGCCGCTGCCCGACCCCCGCCAGTAGCGGATGGACCTGCAGTGGACCCCCCGACCCCTGGATCCCCCATATTCCACGTCCCGATAGGGACCCACCTGCTTTTTCGCCCTCAGGTGGGAGGCCCGCGGCCCCGGTCGCCTCCCACTCCGGTCGGGCCTCATCGCCCCCGGCCCCCTCGGCCCCTGGGGGACGTGGGACCCGACGTCGCCGTCCGCCTTTCTCGTCTTCTCGCCCCCTCGAAGTTCCGGTGGTGTTTGGCCAGACGGCTTCACTCGGCCTTAGGACGATGGACAAGTTCCTCGTCCTCCGCCCCTCCTCCTCCAAGCCCCTCCCCACTAACCATGAACGTCTCTTTCGAGCGATCCATGGGAAGACGGGAACGGCGCGTTTTGACCTTCGGCCTCAGAGGGATGGCTCCATTTTGATAAGGTCGCGTTCCTCTGCCGAAACCTCCTCTCTGCTCGCTATCCCGATGTCCTGGGCTGCGGGATCACGGTGACTCCCCACCCCCGCCTCAATCAGTGCCAGGGCACAATTTACGCTGCTCGTCTTCTACCCATCCCGGTGGAAGACCTCCAGATTGACCTCGCCTCCCAGGGTGTTGTGAGGGTGTACCGCTTTCCCGACAGATCGCGGTCCCCAACTGCCCCTTCTCCTCGCCTGCTCCTCACTTTCGACTCACTGTGCCCCCCGTTTCGGTATTCTGGGGCTTTGGTGAGAGACGAGCGTGCGAATTCTCAGTACGACCATACGTGCCAGATCCTACGCGCTGTTTTCAGTGTAATAGGTTTGGCCACGTGAGCAGCTCCTGCCGTCAGCCGGCCCCGTTGTGTGTCCGCTGCGGCGGCCCTCCCCACCCCTTGCCCTGTACTGCTCCGCCTTCCTGCACCAACTGCCATGGACCACACCCTGCTTCATCCCGCTCTTGCCCGTCCTTCCTCTTTGAAAGGGAGGTTCGGGCCCTCTGTTCATCAGAGTTTCTCAGCGCTCGGGAGGCGCGGGAGCGGTTGCGTGGCTGCGAGGCCCGGCGTGGTGCCTCGTACGCCGAGGCTCTCCGTTCCCGGACCCCGTCCTCACCGGCGGTTCCCAACGCGCCTCCACCCACCGTGTCCGCTACTCCCAGTCCTCCTCAGCCGCCCAGCGGACTCCTACCGCGGCTCCCCGTACTACCAGCGCGTCCCCACGTGCTCCCTCCGCGAACGCCGATGCTTCGTCGGCAACCCCCCCTGCCCCTTCTACGCCCTCTCCACCGGCGCCTTCGGCCACCCCCATTCCGGATCGTGACCCGCCGTCACCACGCGGGCCGCACGACGGAGGGATAGGGGCCGCAAGCGCCGCGCCAGTGGTGACCCCGAAAGGTTCGACGCCATAAGCCTCGCATCACCTTCCTCTCCTAAACACAAACGCCCCCTTCGCCCTACCGCCCAGGTGTCCTCACCGTCCCCACTGCGCAACCGTTATGCACGCCCCCCTGGGGTCCCCGTCGGCCCTCGTGGTGGGGCTGAGATACACCCCTCTCCGGCCCAGTCGATGGACCCACTGGAGGGGGAACTCGCCCGCCTGGTCGGCGTGGGTGGGACGTGCACGCCCCCGCGTTTGACCCGCCCCATCTCTCTCCTCGACCTGCCAATGCCTCGGGTGAGGTATTATTTTCCACTCCCCCTTGTAGTCCTGCCTCCCCCGCACCTCCGGTGAAGGGAGGGGCATTCTGGATACCTCTCACATCCCCTTCTCTGCATCGCTCTCCCCCGGACGTCCGGGAGACTCCTTCTCTGAAGGACTTGCCGGCGTCTGGTCCACATCGCCCCCTCGTCGGGGGGACCCTCGCCTTCGCCCTCGTTCGGCGTCCCTCACTGAACTCCGGGGCTTTCCGATTCCCTCTTTAATCTCGGGCCGCCCGATGGCCCACCCACCCCATAATCATCCTTTACGCTGACCTTCCTACCCCTCCCTATACCTCGCTCCTGCAGTGGAACATCCGCGGGCTCCTGGTAGGCCTCGAGAGTCTCTCCTCTCTCCTGGCCTCCAGGTGTCCGGCGTGTTTCTGCCTTCAGGAGACGATTCTGGGATCCCGTTCCCTCCCTCGAGTGTCCGGTTACTGCGGGCTCCCTTCCCCGCCTCTCGATGGGGCGGGGAGGGGGGGCGCCGCGGTCTTCGTGCACCGCTCCGTCCCTTTCCGCCCTCCCGCTCCGTACAGTCCTGCAAGCTGTGGCCGTGCGCCTTTTTCTTGGGGCGCCAGCTCACGGTCTGCTCTCTTTACCTCCCCCTAACGTAACGCCCTCCACCCGATTCTCTCCGTGACCTAATTCCCAGCTTCCCCGCCCTTTTCTGATTCTCGGGGACTTCAACAGTCGGGACCCGGCCTGGGGGGACGTTTGCTCCACCTTTCTCTCCGGGACCCTTCTCTCCCTTATGGACGAGCTCGAGTTCACCTTTCTGAACGATGGCTCCCCAACCTGCCTTCACTCGGCCCATGACAGTTTCACCTGTATCGACCTTTCCCTGGTTTCCCTCGAAATCGTGACGGAGTTCACCTGGGAGGTCCTGCCGGATTCTTCCGGCAGTGACCATTTCCCAGTGTGTCTTACCCCGACCCGTCTCCTCCCCCCCACCTCTGTCCGCCCGCGCTGGCTGTTCGCCCGAGCAGACTGGGCCTCATACGCGAGGGGCACGGCGATCTCGCCATCAATTCCTGCCTTTCCCTCCGTCAATGAGGCCCTCGCCTTCCTCGAGAGTAAGATCCTCTCGGCTGCCGCCAGTTGCATCCCCCGTACCTCTGGCTCCCCAGACCGCGAAGCGTCCCATGGTGGACCCCAGAGTGCTCCCATGCCGTTCAGGAGCGGCGCCGTGCCGGCCGCCGCTTCTACCGGACCCGCCAGCTGGAGCACAAGATAGAATTTCAGCGCGCCTGAAGGCAGTGGCCCGTCGGGTCCTGAAACTGGCCCGGCGTACCTCCTGGCGGAGTTACGTGTCCGGGATCTCCTCCTCGACTGCCCCCTTGACTGTTTGGCGCAAGGTGAGCTAGCTTTGAGGTGGACCCGTGTCCCCCCTCGACCCCCGGTGCTTCGGGTCGGGGACGACGAGTTCGTGTCCGATCCGGAGGCCGTCGCGAACGCACTCGCGGCGCACTTTGCAGCCATCTCCAGTTCCGATTCCCCCACTCCCGCCGCGACCCACCGGAATTTCCACCTCATAGGAATGACCCCTATAATCACCTCTTCCACATGACAGAGCTTCGGGAGGCCCTCCGCGACCTCCTCCGGCCCCGATAATATCCCCTATGACTTTACGGCATCTCCACCCCTACTGCTCTCAGCTTTCTACTGGACCTCTATAACCGGATTTGGTTGGAGGGTTCATTTCCGGACCGATGGCGTGAGTCCATCGTCGTCCCCATCCCGAAGCCCGATAAAGACCCCTCACTCCCGTCGAACTATCGCCCCATTTCCCTAACATGCTGTGCCTGCAAGGTGATGGAGGGCGATGGTCGCCTCGCGGCTGTCCTTTACCTTGGAGGCGAGTGACCAGTACCCTGCTACCCAGGGCGTTTCCGGCGCTTCCGGTCTACCACCGACCCCCTCCTTCTCCTTAGCCATGACGTGCAGGAGGCTTTCCCGCCGTCAATTTGTACTCGCCGTCTTTTTCGACCTCCAGAAGGCCTACGATACTACCGGCGGAGCGCGGTCGGTACTTTTCGACTGCTACGCTCCCTGGGTTTCGTAGGCTTTCTCCCTTCCTTTATTTATAACTTCTTGTCCGCCCGTTCTTTCCGCGTCCGCATCGGTCTGCCCTCTCTGACCGCTTTCCGTTGGAGGAGGGTGTCCCTCAGGTAGTGTCTGTCCTTAGCGTCTTGTGTTTCTCACTCGTGATGAACACAGTCGCTACGGTCCTGCCTACATCCGTTCGTAGCTCCCTCTATGCCGATGACCTGGCTATCTATTGCTCTGGCCGCCTCCCGTCTTTGGCTCTGAACGTCGGCTCCAGCTAGCCATCAATGCGGTGGTTCGCTGGGCGTCCTCGGTTGGCTATGCTTTCTCACCCTATCTAAGTCTTCCAGTATGCTTTTCCGTCCTCGGCGCCTCCGTCTGTCGCATACCTTCGCTCTTACCCTTGCCGGCACTCCTCTTCCCCTCGTCCCATCCGTTAGATTCCTGGGTATGACCCTCGACGGATTTTTCGGTTGGGTTCCACACCTTAGGCGGTTGCGGCAAACATCTCGCCGCACCCTCTCCCTTTTGGGTCATCTGTCCACACGACCTGGGGGGGGACAGGCGTACTCTGCTGCGCCCTGTACACCTCCTGGTGCAATCCCGTGTCGACTACGGCTGTGTGGTCTACAGTTCCGCCTCCTCTCCGGCACTCCGTATGCTGGTCCTCTTCTCCACCGTGGCCTTCGCCTGGCGTCGGGTGCCTTCCGCTCGTCCCTGTCGCTAGTCTTCAGGGGACTGTGGACACCCCCCCTCGCCCCTTCGCCGGGGCCTTCTCATGGCGAAGTGTTACCTTCGCATCTGCCGCCTTCCGAAAGTCCCTACTCTTCTCCGCGATCTCCCAGGCGCTACCCCGGCCTGACACGTGGGCATTGTCGCTGCCTCTCTGGCCGAGATTTTCTCGTCCCTGGGGATCCCCCCACCCTCTATTCTGCCGTTCTCTCGATCTGTCCTGCCCCCCTGGCGGACCACCCCCTATCTGCCGTTGCCAGGCGCTCCGTGGCCTGCGTAAGGAAGGAGTCTCTTCCTGCCGTCCTCCGGTCTTCTTTTCTGGCCCATCTTCCCGTCCATTCGGACGACGTTCCGTCTACACCGACGGCTCGCGCTCCCTGCAGGTGTCGCGGCCGCCCGTCTTCTCTCCGTCATTGTCACCTACCTCCCGGGGTATCCCCCTGCCGGTTCAGGCCTCCATCTTTTCCGCGGAGCTCTTGCCCTTCTGGAAGCCCTCCGTCTGGTATCGGGTTGTTCGCGGTCCTCCTGTACCATTTTTTCGGACTCGCTGAGCGCCCTTCAGGCGCTCGAGCGCTATGATTCCCGGACCCCCTCGTACGCCTTTATTCACAGGAGTACCATGTCCTGCACACCGTTCACCGGATCCGGGTCACCTTCTGCTGGGTTCCCGCCCATGTTGGTGTTTCCGGTAATGATGAGGCGGCGGACCGCATAGCCCGTTCCGCCGCCTCGCTGCCTCCCCCTCCCCCGCCCGCTCCCCTTCTCAGACTATGTGCAGGTCTTTCGTTCCTTTTACGACCGCATGTGGCAACAGTCCTGGGACGATGCCACCGGAAATAAACTCTGGTCCATCCGCCCCCGTCTGTCATATTGGGTGTCCTCTTTCCACCGCTCCAGACACAAAAGAGGTCGTCCTTGCGCGGCTTCGCATCGGCCATACGCGCCTCACGCACGGCTATCTTATGTTCCGGCAGGAGGCTCCTCGTTGCGCCTCCTGCCAGTCGCCCCTCACCGTCTCTCACATCCTTGTGGAATGCCCCACCCTGTCGTCAGTACGTCGTCGCGCTTTTCCGTTCCTTTCTGATTTCCCCCTCCCCGAACGTTTACGCCTTATGCTCGCTGAGAGCCCTCTCTTCTCGCTTGACCGTCTTTTCCTCTTCCTCTCCCAATCTCGCATCCTATCTGAGCTTTAGGTGACTTCTCACCTGTAGTCCGCTGTTCTCCCTTTTCTAGTGCCTTTTCTTCGTCTCCGTTTCTCTTTCTCGTATTCCGCCTCGCCATGATATCCGCTACCATATAGCGGGAAGTGGCGGTAAACGCCCCAATACAAAAAAAAAATATATATATATATTGTGTGCGTGCGTGTGTGAAAACCAACCCATTTGATTAATTCGGCCAATGATTTTGTTACCATGCAGAAAAATAAGCATGCTTAGCGCAATCATTGCATAGAACTGAATTAACCATTTATGGTAATTGCCAAATTGTTATAACAGTCTTGGTTATTTCAACCGAGTATTTTCCTATTTTTCTTCTGTATTACGTAATGGATATTAGACTGGAATAATTTATTTTTCTTTTTTTCCTTTTCCTAAAATGAATGAGGGGTGGAAGTTTCCCACCCCCGCTACCAGGAAAAGATTTTTCGTTTAGCATCAAACGATGAATGAATGAATGAATGAAGTTTAGTACTGAAAACTTCCCGTGTTATAGTCTTTCGTTCTTGCTTCATTTCATAAAGTTATTTATAACGGAACATTCTTTCGATGTGGGCATTGCTCATTTAGGGATATAGAGAACAATTTTCCTCGTCTTCACCGAATTTGGACACTGGTATTGAGGATACTGCCGACTTCGTTAATGACTTTTCGTTAAATTTAATTTTTTTGATGGAATTAACCTCGTTAATAATATCGCAATTAAGGTCAAAATATGCCGTAATGTGATTCGAGAGTTTTACCTCTAGATGTAATTATTAAAGTTAATTACATCGTTAATTACATTCGATAATTAAAAGGTATATGTGAAACCAGCTTTTGGGGACTTCTCAGGTGTTTTTTTTTTTTTTTTGCTACAGAGCCCAGTGTAGCCAGGCACTTCAAGCGCGCTGTCTTTATTGCATTATATTCTGCCCATTTAAAGTATATACCCACGCACGCAAAGGCGGTAACGGGACGCGTAATTGTAGTGTATAAGCTGTTTGGATACCCGGCTGACAACCCTAACGGAATCCCATATTACACAAAATTCCATACACTCGTGACCTACGTATACGATTAGGATTTTAGTACCCATATAAATTCATACACGTAGAGAATATTGTGTGTATATATATAGTGTGGTAGCTCCACGTACGCGTAAATTCCTTGTATACATTTGAAGCTAGTCTAAGCTCCAGCTTTGAAAGAGGAGGAAAATTTGCCCTCAAATGAGACGCGACAACTCGCGTGAACTCGTAAGTCGCCCTTGACGCGCCCCTAAAGACATCAGTAAATATTGTATATATACAGGGTTATTCCTAATAATGTTACCAGTTAACGGGGAATATTCCCTATACACTCGTAACATTTTTAGAATTACCTCGTACATCCATCCTTTTAATTTAGTACCCCTTTTTTTATTTCTTAAAGAGAGCTGGGTATGAAATGTATTTTATAGCGGTCATCATCACGCGTCCGCAGACAAATATTTCAGTTTTTTTTTTTAATTTTTTGAAAATTTTAATTAAATTTTCCAACTGTCCATCGTGATATTCGGAGGAAGTTCAAACTCTCTAAGTCGTTGAGTCTTTCACTCATTCATTGAGAGTGCAACCTTTATTTTTCGTTTGAAAATGGTGGAGTCGCGCGCACACTAAGACGGAAAGGGGGTCTGTAAAGGGTTGTTGGTGTGGGGTTGAGACGTTGATACGTATTTCTTAACGCTTAATCGTAATTTCACGCCATCCGCGGATGGCTCAAATTGAGTTTTCCATTTCCCGTTGAAGATGACTTCAAAATTAAATTGAAAAAGAAAAAGGGTGATTTAATATCAATTGATTTGTCACGATGGCGTATGTACATTAATTCATACCTGTTCAATAAACTTGGTCATTTTTTACTTATAAGGGAACGTACAGTATAGTTTTTTTAGAGTATTTGTTTATATAACTTTTATAAATATAGTTTCATTATTTGTTATTTGTTTTCAAAATGTAATAGAATCTACAGACATTATTTAATTGTTTTGTCAACGCCTGTTTTCAAACTGACGTCCGTTCTGGTCCAGGCACTGCTGATAACGCGAAGCAATGGAATCGCAAACATCACGAAACATTTCGTTTGGTATTTGTGTGCATTCTCGTTCAATGGCTGCTCTCAATTCAGCGACTGTTGCAGGTTTTATAGCGTAGACTTTGTCTTTTAAGTATCCCCATAAAAAAAAGTCTAGTGGTGTGAGGTCTGGTGAACGCGGAGGGTATTCTACGAAACCCCTTCGTCCAATCCACATCCACATCGTGCCAAGTACCACTCGCAATACTCCACTCTTCGGTCCGGATCATCATCTTCATTAATAGCATGGACTAATCTTGGAATGTAACTTTTCCATTGACAGCGCTTCAAAATGCGTTGGACAGACGATTCTGAAATTCCTACCTCACGACTCGCTTGCCGCACAGATTTTCTTGGACTTTGGTGATACGTTTCCAGTACTCTTTCTTGCTTTGTGGGGCTTGTCGATGTCCGTGGTCTTCCGGAACGCTTCTTGTGGACATTCTGAACAGTTCCATCGGCTTCAAACTTATCTCTAATTCGAGTGATGGTAAGTCGCGTTGGTGGATCTGTTTGAAACTCCCTCCTAAACTGTCTTTGCACTTCAACTGCGTTTTCACACTTCCAGTAGCATTTTAGAATGAATTTCCTTTGTTCAAAGCTTAGTCTGACTGCCATTATTAATTCTAATGGGTTTAACTTGGAAAGAAAGAAACATCAATTGAGCTATCAGCTGTTAAATGTGTGTGTGTGTGTGTGTGTACATTTTTTTGGGACGCCCTGTATTTACTGTGAAAAAACTAGTTAACTCCATTAATACTTTATATAAACAAAATGCAATGTCTATAGTCTATATAATGAGAAAGAAGTTAAAAATGATTAGCGTGGGTACTCCCACACACACACACACACACACACACACACACACCACAACACACACACACACACACACAATGGACAATTCCTTTCTTAGAATTTCAACCATATGTTGTAACTCCAAAAAATTGAGTTTCCTTTGGAAGAAAGTGGTCTTCAAACTTCTTCCTAATTCACATTAAAGAGACCTTTAGCCAGTGATTCCTAGGGGGGTGGGGGTGCCACGATACTTTGGGGTGCCGCAACTGCTTCCGAGGGGATGGACCATGAAATCTTTTGAAAATGGCAAAAAATATATATATATATACCGGGTGTCCGAGAATTATCTGTACAATTTTGGCTGTTATTAAAAGTCAACCATGAAGTGTAGAAATTCCAGTGTTGTCCCATTTTACAGAGAATCTCTAAGTTTTTTCTGATACCACGTTTTGACAAGTTTTTTAGAAATGTACGTGGGTGACAGACATTGATGATTTAAAAGCAAGATTCACAGCTGCTATTGAGCGAATTGATGTGGATATGCTGCAGCGTACATGGCAACATTTGGAGTATCGATTGGATGTTTTGTGAATCACTAATGGTGCACATATCGAATGTTTGTAACAACGTTACTTTAATAAAAGAAACTTTTGAAAATACAGATTCTAAATAATCTTGTTTAAGAATTTTACGTGTGTTATCAAGAATTTGATTAAAAGATGAAATTGTATAGATAATGTTCGGACACACTGGAATTTCTAAAAAACTTGTCAAAACTTGGTATCAGAAAAAACTTAAAGATTCTCTGTAAAATGGACAACACTGGAATTTCTACACTTCATGGTTGACTTTTAATAACAGCTAAAAATTGTACAGATAATTCTCGGACACCTGTATGTATGTATATATATATATATATATATATATATATATATATATATATATATATATATAATAATAATAATAATATTTAGGAGAAATCCAATGACAAGGAGGAATGTAAATGCCATGAAAAGTCTTCTTTAATGCGCAACATTTCGAGCAATACGCTCATCTTCAGGCTAAATAATAACAATATGAAATTAAAATCAATAAATAAATGAAACACAAGACAAAATAATTTCTATAAAAACCTATTCATTAAAAGCAAAATTTAAAAAGACACAAAGAAGAGGGTTAAATTCAGTTATAAAAATTTACATACAAAATTACAAGAAATTTAAAAAGCTATTTTTAAATTACATATAGTAAATTTGAAATTAGTACAATGGAATAATTCAACACTACTAA